>JAJJMA010121049.1:0-10135 GCA_023529015.1 Papaver nudicaule
GTTATTGTATTTCATTATCCATTGATTTCATAAATGACTCGAGAACTGTCCCACGATCCCATAGCATATGTTAGACTCGAATGAATTTTGAGCACGTTTATATTAGTTGCCATTGATTAAAATATTTAGCTAAAAGAACATCACTTCTTCTTCCTTTCTTGCCCTTTCTAGCTAGTAGCTAGCAACAAAGTTATAACTTATAACTTGTGAAGTGTAGATCACCGGTCGCTGTCTCAGTCTATCCCGGAATGAGGAATCAGTCAATTACCTGGTTCGTGCAGCGCGTGTTTAGTTCACGCGGGGTACACACATCTCGTGGGATACAACTTTCTATTTTTCTATTGTTTCTTTATCCCAACTTTTGTTGGTCGCTTGGGTCAGGTGATGATATACCTAATACAAAACATTATAATAAGTGATGACGTCTTCTTGTTGAATTATAACATGCAGCCCGTCTAGCTCAGTTGGTAGAGCGCAAGGCTCTTAACCTTGTGGTCGTGGGTTCGAGCCCCACGGTGGGCGAATTTTGGAGGTTTTCTACTTTTTTCACTTCACTTTTTTATCAGGTGGGCGAACTAGACTACCAGAGTATTTTTTACTTTACTTTTGCTGTGCTCAGACGTTCTATCCCAAACAAATCTCATTTCCAATAGGTAGACATTGATGAATCGTTTTTATCATTTCATGCATATTGTAATTTGTAACATAAGATTTACAAAATTATTTCAAATAATTACATTTTTATGCTCCTTGGGAGGATTTCTTTTTTGACAACCCCTTTAGAGGATTGGCATTCACCCTAAACTACAAAAAAGAATAAGACACTAGACACTGGGCAGCCAGGCTTCCTACAAGAGAATGTGTCCTGAGTACACCCAAGGAAATACAAGATGAAAACCAAAAACAAAAATCTGGCGTCCCCAATAATTGGGACGGTATAGACGTCACTTCTTGCCACTCATGGGAACAGGATGTGACATCATGAGAATTACCCCAGGCGCGCTAACGCCAAACCTAATGTTTCTTCGACTTTTTTTGTTCCCCAAGAAGTTTCAACATGTTATTGGTGATGTCAGGTGGAGAATCATTGCCTTCATTTCGGTTATCGTCAGATGTGTGTGTTAACCAAGCCAATGCCTCTATAGCTGCATCTCTCTCTGCAAGTTGCTTGTTCTTCTTCGGCTTCCCAACAAACTGCATTGCTTTAAACTCCACCAATGCCCTAAATTCATTGGTCTTTAAATGTTTTACCTTATACTTTGGAGGACTATGACCTGCCCTCATCAATAGGGTCTGAAGCAAGCTCTTTGAATTCGGCCCACCTTTCCTGGGTGGACTAACTTCGCTCCTGTTCTCATCAATGGTTTCCCTTACCTTCTTACTTTGGCGGCCAAACACAAATCTGCCTTCACATTGATCAGCTGAGACCAGCTCCTGCACCGAAAGCATAAGATATTTGCCTTCCTTGTGGATGTCAAGGGTTGGATCTTTGAGCTGCATTACAATAAAGATAAATAGGAGGAATCAGTGTTTCCTTTAATAAGGTGGATCAAGCATTTACAGTTCGTTGCTGACCATATCATGGATCAAAAGTTTCCAAAAGTTACAGTCTTTGATCAGAAGTTTCCAAAAGACCAAGTGGAACTCACCTTCCTTTGAAGAAGCTTGTCAAGTTCTGCCCTGAGGGCCCAAAAGCATTCTGCCAGACTAGGATCCATGAAGAAATCAATATAGCCTTCTAACATTTTCAAGTGCCCAGCCTGAACGAAAGACCAAGTAGTCAGTAATTTTGGTAGAGTTTAATTCCTTACTGGAAGACATGGCACATAAGAAATATCAGTTTGCAGGATAACATTACCGAGACACCATGGGTTAGAGAACCACCAAAGAGAATCAGTATTGAATCAGATACACCAGTTGAATCCCTTATGAAGACTGTGTTGACCTTAACTTTCTCACCAAAGACCAGCCACGGGTAAGGGATTGTCTGATAGCGTGCATTTACAGAATTCTGTAGCAAATCCATGATTATCGTCAAACATGGACATATAGCGCTACAGGAAAAATAGTTCAGCAATTGCACATTTACTAGCAGACTAACAAACAAAAAGCAGCAAATGGATAGATGTAACAGAAAACACTAAACAGAGAAGGCCAATGATTCACAGCTAAAAACTAATTATAGAAGGCTATTAAGGAACAAAAATCCTACATCCAGATTATAAAACGATAAGTTGGAGTCTTTAACTTACAGCATATAATAGAACCTGACCATCATCCATTGTTTTAAAAGACATGGAGCTCTCTCTGTGCTGCATAGAAAGAACAAATTTGCGTCCGTCAGATTAAATATAATATCAAGCTGAAAAGAATGAGAAATAACATGGGACCAAGAGTGTCGTACCACAACAGATGCTATACCAGGAAAGAGGCCAGAACAGATGATAGCGCGAACAAGAGATTGGTTATGGCTTAAACTGTTATTCTTGCTGGGTTCTGTCTCTAGTAAACCAGCATCTTTTAAGATAAAATTAAACTGTTTCCGTAGGGAATGGATAGCCTGAAGAGTCTGGGCAGAGAGGAAATTCCTCCAGCAATACTCGTAAGCTGATCCTTCTCTTTCTGCATCTTTCCATCCTTCGTAAGCACGGACCAGAGCCATATGATCACTATAGTCCTTTGCAGAGAACCTTGACTTTGCTGTCCCTGCTAGCTGAATGAAAAGATAAAACAGAGAATTAGAGTGGACTAGACATCTATTGTAGTCATGCAGAGATATGAGAATTCCCATTAACATTGAATCTAAACTTATGAGGTTCATGTGGAAATCATGCAGGACATGGGACAGGCCAACCACTAGGTTGAAGTATGAGCTTACATCCTTTTTATCTTGTGGCAGCAAAAAAGGATCCCTAACACTTAACCCCGCCACTACAGTGAGAACAGGATCAAAACAACGAAAGATAGCACCCATGACAAGCATTTTGCCAAGCTTGGGATCTACCGGAAGCATTGAAAGAAACTGTCCTGAAAATGGAAAACCAAGAATCAGCAACAGCAAGTGTGGCAAGTGGTAAGACATAGAGAGACATTTCATATATCCTCCTACGTAAGAGAATTAGCAAAATCACCAAGATTTGACAAGTTCTCCTTCTCATCTAAGGCTCCAATCATCTTCAGGAAATCAACTGCATTTTGAACCTACAAGATATAAATATTGTCGGGTAGTTAATGAATACAAAGATGGAAAGAAATTGGTTCAGACCTCAAGAGCAAGCAGAGAGTATGTCAACAACACATGCATGATTGGTGCAAGTTGACAGGGTAATTTGATACTATAAGACTAAAGGGTAAAGAGCAATCAGATGAATTGGGCGGAGAAGAACTTGTGCAACTGAGGCTCAGTTTCAACGGACTGAACCTAATTATCTGGAGTCTGAACCTGTTACAAACTTTTGATAATGGAACGAACAGGAAACTTCAAATTTGAAGATAAATGTAAATGCTGCTTTAAGCAAACGGGTAGATATAAGATATTACTTACGGCCAGTGGTGCTGGTGGTTGTAAAGCAGCTGACAAGAACTCCCCGATAGTTCCAAGCTGCAAACTTTTTATTTGCAAGCATAAAGAGTTCAACGGAGTTCTTAAAAGTTCAGGAAGCTGGTATTCAGCGAAGGCCTCATATACACATCTTGGATAAAGGTGATAGCACTCTCCTGACTGCACACGGCCAGCTCTACCTCTTCTCTGTGAGCAAGAAACAAAAAGTAATAAGCATACCATGTACAAAGAAAATGATTGAAGCTTCGATGTATCTCTGATAACAAAACCTGAAACAGTGTGAAGTTTATCCATAAAGATAACATACTTGGGTATCTCAAACAGTTTTCACCCCTCAGCTATAACCCTCAGATTTCTACACATGCTATATATAAAGCAAAACCCGCAGGAACGAGGCATGCATGCCCAACCAAAATTTGAGTATGGCCACAATAAACCTAGTCTGATCTACCCATGCTTCCGCAGAAAAAAACATGCAATCGCAAAGAAGTGCATAAACAGGATAGAAGCTTTACTTGACGAGCAGAAGCTTGTGATATCCATGATGGTAACAAACAAGGTGTGTTGTTCAAAGCATCATATGTGGTCTCCTTTGCTTTTCCACAATCAACAACAAAAACTATGTCATTGATGGTAATGCTGGCCTCTGCCATGTTTGTAGCAAGAACTATTTTGCGCACATTTGGAGGTGCTTTCTCAAATATAAGTTTCTGCATTTAATAAAGGATCCAATTGTATTAACCAGAGATGAACATTTGAGCTTGTAAGCCCATCCAACAAGATATGTATCTAACAAAAAATGAAGAAGCGACAAGATACAGCTAGACCAACCAACAGAAATGTGTACCTGTTCCGATGTGGCCATTGAACCATGGCATGTAAGCAGCAAAACCCTGTTGGGATCTCCTAACAAGGGATGTGCCTTAACTTGATCCCGCAAACAACTAATGTCCTCCCAGCCAGTCATGAATACTAAAACTGCTCCCGGCCGTTCTTTCCGACAAATGTGGCAAAATACCGCCTCAATAAGGTTAAAGCCTATACAATCAGGTGTCCAACATGATAAAGAATCCCGCGCCCTTGAACTGTAACTCTCAAAGCTCGACCTACTAAGAGCTTCCTGAACAGTATGAAGAAGGTAAAAAAGAGTTAAATCGTTGCAGGAGTAAACAAGCATTTAGAGAATTGTACATGTAAACCAATGGTTCCCTAGGAACCACTTTACTATTAAACGCAAAACAAATATCCATTCAATACACCAAAACAAAATTGCCCGACCAAAATAAGGAAATCACTTCCCAAGAGTTAGATCCACAGTGGTTGTAGTTTCCACCTTTATACTATTGATATATTCAGTTTTTAATTTGCCTACTCTCATTATTTCAGGATACAAGTCACCCTATAACCAAACAGGACACTTTTTGAATCATGGTCCAACCGAACTCATATACAGTTTCATGACCAATTTAGCTTTAACACATGGGTATGAATATAATATTCAGAATTTCACAATATTGGGCATACCTCAACCAAAGTAGTAATCTGGTTCTTTCTTTTCCTTGGCAATAGTTGCCTTTGAGTCTTCCACATCTTATCTTGGCCATAATCATCAACTTGATTGAATGAAGTTAATTTATATCCTGTAAGTTCTAGAACATCTTCCAGAAAATGCGCTTTTACAGGATGCGTAAATCCCTGATATTGATACAGATATAGACATCAAAGTCAGACACGCTGAGCAGCTTCCATGAGAAAAAGCAAATAATACTTACAATAAATATATATAGGCACTGATGAAACAGATTTTCACCTAAACAATTATTTTATTAAACATTGAACTGCTATTGTAAGGCCTGACATATAAGTAAGGTAAATCCACTCACACAAAGAGCTCAAAAGTGAAGCATACATAAAAATGATATCCTCCCGAAAGTAGATTAGTCTAAAAATGACCCCAAACTGTCTGCCAACATTTAAGCACTTGAAAATGAGCCATTAACTTACTGGAATGTGAATAGTTGGTGCACCTCCAAAATAATTGGAAAACAACTCCGCATTGAGAGTGGCACTCATTAGAATCAATCTCAAATCCCGACGACGTGGAAGAAGGTCTTTCAACACAATTAACAGGAAATCTGTAACAAATATCAGAAGCGGAGTCCGTTAAGAAATTAATCTCTGAAATTAGTTTATGCCAAGCTCACTCATTGTCGAGTGATTAGGAAGTATACCTTCGTTCATGCCACGTTCATGAATCTCATCAACAAAAACATGTGTTATACCATCGAGATTACGATCAGACAATAACCTTCTGAGTAGAATACCACTGGTACAGAAAAGCAGATGAGTATTTTTTCCTTTCACTCCCTCCAACCGAACTTTATAACCAACCTACCGCAAAAGCTTACTTAGTATTAAGTCTATAATAAAGAAAACCTCGAATATAATACAAATCTTTAATACTATCATTCTACAATGGTTAGATGAAATAAACAGATGATCAAACTAGTAACTTACTGATTCACCAAGAGGTTCGCCTCTTTCTGTAGAAACTCTTTCCGCAACGGACATAGCAGATATTCTTCGAGGTTGAGTGCATATGATGCTACAGAATGCTCCTCGACCAGATTCAATCTCAGACTCTAAAATGTATTGAGGAAGTTGAGTGGTTTTGCCACATCCAGTCTCTCCAGAAATCACTATTACCTGTTATCACGGTTAAGTGGATATCAATAAACAAACTAATGAGAGGTACATGTATCTTATTGATAGTACATGCAATTTGATAAACAAATTGCACCAAAAAAAGGATCAAATAATCAAATCTGTTTTGTAAAATGACAGAAGAAAGAAAAACAATCAGAAAATCACCAAAACAGCACCCTATACAAGTCTAGTAGTGGTAGCGGACACAGCCTAACTTTTACGTGCTACAACACCAGCAACTGTACTTTCTTTTGAGCTACTGTTGAAAAGAATGTTCACTGCGAAAATCTTTATATTCTGATATCCCAGCTGAAGCATTATAAAGAATGCTGACAATCACAGCTCAAAGCTGAATAAATTAGTCAAATTTGATTAAAGCCACAAGAAATAAATATCCCCAATGTTATTGACCCACCAAGGAACACAAATAACACCTTCTTCTGGCCTACAACCCCAGGTTAAATGCGTTAGCGCACAGGGTTGATTCAGAAGCCTATTTCAAGAATGGACTAAAAATAGGGACTCAGAAATAATCCTATTGCATGTCTAACTAGACCCTACACAAACTTTTAATTATAAGAATTACATGATCTTTAACATACTCGGCTAACAATCCTGCTAGCAAAGGATATCAGCTCCAAAGTAAAACCTGATTCCGCGCAATTGCTGAGAGCAGTCTGTCCTTTTCCTTGTGTGCAGGAAGAGACTTTCTAAACTCCAACATCTGCTTACCCTCAGGCGACTCCTGCAAAATACAGAATTTCAAATTAGAAATATACTCACTGAACTGGTAAACACCAATATGAACCCATTAGTTGAATGTGAAAACAGTACAACTATTCTAGCGATGACAAAAGACAATCCAAGTTACACATATTGCATATATGCATGAGGGTGGGTAATTAACAATGGACCAGCGATACATATTACCATAAGCACCACCTCATCACTAATAGCAGGCCTCCATTATTCCATGTAAATAGTATCCATCACAGCCAGACAGATGCAACTGCAGTTCCCTAATTATATTGGTTTGTTGGCCTTTATATTGGTTGAGAACAAATAAAAATGGTTGCATTTTAAACTCTTTGTGTACCAACACACCATTGCACGAGCACACAAATGCTGACAAATCAGACCTATATAACACTGTTGGAAGCTTCAAAGGGAACTATGCACAGTAGTCACACAACTAATTATCGTAATAGCAAGAAAATCAAATAACTCTCACCTGCCAAGCTCTCTGAAAATCACGCATTTTCAAACTCCTCCTTTGAAGAACCTTTTCCATTACAGACCCGTCCAGAAATGAGTCCGGGTCATCTAGGTTCACATTTTCAATTGAACTAGCCATAGAATCAACTGAATTATCTCCAACCTTTCCAAAATTTAATTGCGCTCTGTCAAGGTGTTCCTGAAGTAATCCTTCAACCCTCCTTTGTAAACTAAGTGGGATAACCACCTTCAGAGAAACAAATTTGACATTTAAATCACCCACACCAAAAAGTTCAAACTTTCACAAAGACATAAAATCAAGACCTTTACCATAACGCCATACAGTTTTTACCTCTCTTTGGGGTCTCCTTTCATCAAGATCAGGTCTGTAGTTGGGCAAAGGGACCTTACTAGCAACCACCACTTTTTCATAGAGTTCACTGAAAAATTAATATACAGAACATAAGTTTCATACTCTGAGTAAATTTCTATACCAAAATAAGACATGCCATTCACTCTACCAGTAAAGTCCCATCCTTTTGGCAAGGTTGGAAATCTGCTCATAGTCACGCCTATCTCTTTTATCTCTAGAAATGATTTCTTTTTCTTCTTCACTGCGTACGAGCATGCTAAGTTTCCATTTCCAATCATCTATGTTTGCTACTGTGGATGATGCCTACAATTAAAAATAAAATCATTTTACAATTAAAATTCGATCTTTCTTGTTCCAAAATGAGAATTCCAAATAAACAAATGAAGTTATTACCTTATGATTTTCAAAATCACATTCATACTCATCGTCTGAGAACTGTTCAACTGCATATCCACAAAAACTCCGAACTATACTGGGGTTTATAAACGAAATGCTATTCTGGTTTCTGAAATCTCTAACAATTAGTGATGATAATCTAGGTAAGTAAATTAGAGCATTTTTCCTATTTGATAATCTAGTACTATTGCTTGATATGATTGAAATCGAATTCCTGAATCTCAGGATAAACCCTAATACTGAATACATTCTGAAATCTTCAAAGGCATGGCTAGGGTTTAAAATCCTTGTCAAGAGACTAAGCTAAACGCCTAAGCCCTTGGAAAGATTTTGCTAGATGTTGTAGTCAAGATATACTTGGCGGTTGAGTGTTTATGTTTTCATTTTTCAGCAGATCCTCTACTCTACTAGTGTCGAGTCTGGTGACGAGCACAAAACAAAATGCATATAGAACTGCCGAGTGCGACTATGGGGTACGAGGCCACGACCAATCATGCGAAATTGCGAATGAAACCACTCTCGACTTCCTATGGGCCAAATGCGATTCCATTTTCTTCAAGGTCTCTTTTCTTTTGCTAAAGGGTCCCATTTTTATTAGAGCAAAAAAGCAAAAAAAACAAAGTGCAAGCAAATCGATTACCAAAGGAAGAAAGCTATTTTCCATGAAGACAAAGCCCAAAGCTTCAAGAATAGTTGTGCTCATTATACATCATTGTTACGTGCTTTAACTGGTCTTTCTGAAGAAGATACTAGGAATACTGCACGCATCATAGATCAATTCTTTGATGAAGTCATATCTCGAGATTGTGGAGACAAAAATTGAGGTCATACAACTTTGTTATCATGTCTTCATATCTAGAAGTAGTTTGACTTTTCATGCTTTTTAGAGTTTTTCAGCATGTACTACTTTTCATTAATAAAAGTTCTTTTTGGATAATTATTAATGATGTTTGCAGTACTTGATTTGTCTACCTCACTCTTATTGCAATACATAGCTTTTTCCATTACCTCGGTGGTGATGCAAAGTTATGTCTATTACAAAAGTTAAGTTTTTTCTCACGATTAAGAAACTTTTGATTGTATGGTTTTTAGGGTTTTCACAAACTCGAAATCATATACTCTTTTCCAAAAATCTGGCTAAGGGAAAGAGACTGTAAACAAAGGAAAACTTGATACATTAAATTGTTTGTCCAAGTTAGGCTTTGTATGTTGTTCTTCATTAAATAACACCACATGAGGGGGGGGTTCTTAATTGAGTTTGCGCTTAATAACAAATCTTTTTGGGGAGCGTGGATGTGGAATATAGGAGAAAATTGTATCTATATTTCTCCAAAGATGAATTAACTTCGAGATCATGGTTCTGATTTCTTAGTCATGTCATCTTAAACTTGGTATGCGAGTACTTAACTTGGCCTATATCTATAGGCTTGAAACCCTAGTCTCAACTACTTTGTCATATTTTTGTGACAAATAGGGGGAGAATACATATGGTTCTTGTTCTTGTGGCTCACAATCGTAGGGGAGAACATCATATGCTTACTTGCTGTACTTTTTCAAAGTATCAAGTAAGGGGGAGTAATTAAAGTTAAGAAGAAGCTTCGTATTAGGTATGAGTAGAATCACTTTAAAAGTTTTGATACACAGACTTTAAAGTTTGCTCAGATTCTTACTCTTTGCACAATCAACATGTGGGTTAGCATATTGATATTCTTATGGAATTTCACGCAGGTTAAACTTCTGACTCCTTTATCTCTTAGTTGGACATGGTTATCACGAAATATCTTTTGTGGTCCATCTAACGATTCTCAGTGTGTCAATAAGATAAGATTATCTTTAGTCTGTTGGATATCATCTTGAAGTGATTTTGAGCTAACAAATCACTT
>JAJJMA010121056.1:5102-18139 GCA_023529015.1 Papaver nudicaule
CGAATATACATTCGGCCCCTAATGCTAGTAGACATAGAAGCCGAATACGCATTCGGTTTCTATTAGTGCGAGATGTTAAAGGCCGAATAATGCACTAAGTTGCACTACTTTGTACACTTCAATATTCGGCTGCTATTAAAATTTATCGTGAGGGCCGAATACACATTCGTCTCCTAATGCTAGTATCAATTTAGAAGCCAAATATTAATTCGGCTTCTTAATTGAATTTATCGTGACAGCCGAATGTATATTCGGCTTCTATTTCTGTTTCTTTTTGGCAGCCGAATGTTAACCTCCTTACCTACACATATCAACCATATATTACTTAATATATTCGGCTTCTAACTTAGTTTTTTTTGGGTGAAATGACCTGTTTTGCCCCTCCTATTTCGAAATAAGAAGAGCAGAGTAGGTCATTTTTCCCTCTTTAAACATTCGTCCTCTAACCTAAATAAGTAAATAGGGGCCGAATTAGTATTCGCCCCTCAGCTGAATGTTATCTTTAGTAGCCGAATGTAACCTACACAAACCAACCATTTATTACTCAATACATTCGGCTTCTAAATTGAAATTATCGTGAGGGCCGAATATTAATTCGGCCTCTATTAGTCCTCAAGGTTACCAGCCGAATCCGGATTCGGCTTCTAAATTGAAATTATCGTGAGGGACGAATGCTGATTCGGCCTCTATTAGTCCTCAAAGTTACCAGCCGAATCCGGATTCGGCTTTCAATTATATTTTATTTAGTAGCCGAATATGCTACTGTGTCATCGAAATTTACCACCATTTAATACATTCACATTCGGCTGGTAACTTTGAGGGCCGAATTTCTTATTCGACTGCTATTGTTTCTATTTTGAAAGCTGAATTTCTAAATATTTCAAAAAAGATCCGTTGGAATTAAAAAATAGATCCGTTGGAGTTCAAAATAGATCCGTTGGAGTTCAAAAAATATCTGTTGGGGCTCCTCTATATAAGGTTTTCACAACCTTTACAAGTTGTTACACCAATCTTTCTCATCTTCATGGCTCAACCTCCTTCATCTTCTACCGGTACTCCTAGTTCGAACGATCAAGGTGGTTCTCCTCCTCCTCCTCCTCGTAGACGTTATCGGAGCATCACGGATAAGCTAGTTCATGAATACTCCTATAAGTGCTCTCCATCTCAAAAACCATTATCTCCTCCTCGATCAACAAGAAAGAAACCGAGTTTGGCTCCTTTTATGTGGCGTGAAGATTTTTGTCTTTGTAGATGGATGATGTTGTGCTATCCAACACCGGATGAATTAAACAAGTCTTATTGGAGTCAATTGGACACTCTTGTGGTTATATGTCAAAAACGTCTTCGACGTAGAATGTACCGAATTTGTGCGAGATGTTCAAGGGTTGGACGCGCGATGGAGGATCATACATAAAAACGTCAACGAATTTATGCACTTGATGAGATTGTCTCGACTTAAGGATGACACCGATGAAGAACTTGTGGCAAGGACGAAAAAGGAATGGAAACTATGGAAAGGAGAAACCTTTAAGTACGAACAACACTACCATCTCATCAAGACATTTCTCGAAACCCGTTATATGTCTTGAGTTAGTTGCTAAAGGGAAGTAATATGTGTTTACCTATGTAATGCTTCAATGAATAAGTGAGTACTTAAGCAATGGAATGGAAAAAGTTCTTTTTAATAACCCGGTTACATAATAAAATCCGCAAAAAATAGCATTTCGTGTGAGCCGAATGTACCAAAAAAGGAATTGCATCCAAACCAAACAAAAACCAACAACAAAATTCGGGAAAACGTAGTAGGTTAACCCAAGTCGGTGACCATCTCCTCGATTCCTTGAATTTCTTCAACCCCGGCCGTTTTTTCTACTTCTTCAATGTAAGAGTGCATTTTATCACCATCCAAGTCTTCACTATCACCATCCGATACGATACATTGAGGGATGCCTTGTTCCATGTGGTAAGCGGTCCATTCATCAATTCCCGTCTTGTATTTGTCATACCAATCACATGAGTAGTTTCTCTCTACGTTTTCCCAAAAGGTATGGGGATGAAATGGAGGTAGTGGACAACTAGGTTGTAACTTGACACCAATAAAATGACATCTTCCAACATGCCCGATGAAAACTCTCCTATCATTCACATTGGCATCGCAAGGAGACTTAAGCGGTACATAAGTTTGACTCAAAGCTAAGGAGTAGAAATGTACCACGCAATTGAATGCCTCCGCTATAAGGAACCCGCATATTGGAAAATCCATCCAATGTTCATCTTTGATACTAGGGACTCCACGTAGTCTCCTTCGAAATTGTATAAATTCCATATTTGTACCCGCTACTCCATTAATGCCATCATTCATCATTTCCTTGTAGAAATACCGGTTGTTGCATAGTGTGAGGTCTAACCTCTCTCGAATGTAGTTGCATTGATGCCAACCGGGTGTCGGAGAAGCCGCGAAGGGACCTAGTTGCTCGCCTGTTACATGATACCCACAATTGCCATCCCCTTCAACATCTTCCATGCTTATAATATAAGGTCGGATGATCTCGGGAAGGTCGTCCATGTAGTTATCATATATCATGTCGAATATCCTACAAAGATTAGCCGACTTATCCTTTGGTGCCGAAAATTTTCCTATTTCCAAGGTAGGTTGCTTGGGAGACGGCGGAGTGGGAACAAATAAATTCTTGGGGATGATGTCTTTTAGAGTCCACTTCTTGTTGTAACTAGGTTGTGTGCTAGGTGTCTTACTCCCCTTATTGTTGCCATTTCCCACACTTGATGGAGTTTTGTTTGCCCTGCTCCTCTTTCTTGAGCTCAACACACTATCTCTATCTTGTACCGGCATCCCCAACTTCTCCATTTCCTTCCTCTCCTCCTCATACTTTTCATTGTGGTACTCAATACCAGAAAGATTTCTTTTTGTGTAATCTTTAGACGCTTGCAAATTGTGAGCTCTAGTTGCCTTCCTCGTCATACTTTGCTTCGACCTACCCTTTGCCCTCCTAACCTCCGGTTCTTCCAATCCCTCCTCGGTGTATGGATCCACGATCGGTATCAACTCGTGCAATATAATTTGCCTTTGCGCCCGGTTACTTTGCTTGTACTTCTCAATTAGCCTTTTTCCAACATCCGTCTCCTCAAAGGGTTCGTCGGGATCATCGGTTGGACGAGGAACAAAGCTTAATTGCTTCCAATGTGGATAAATATCCTCAAAAGGTATGAGATCGGGGTCTTCGTAGTTGGCCATGATATGTCGACATGGAAGTCCCATTGATTCCATCAACTTGCAATTACATTCATCTTCCGGCTGTATGTTGTGTTTATCCTTTTTCTCTCTCTCTTTCATCAATTTCTCGAGGCATAGATGTGAGACGTTATGAGTAAGGACGCGGAGCATCTTGTGGTCCCCATAAGTTTGGTGTTGCATCATCATATTCCATTCAAATGCTTCAAGGATCCTCCTAACATCACATGTGAAATCCTCCACCATGCTTGTGGCTCGGTTCCCGAAGTGTTTGTGTTCATTCGTGAAAGCGTAAACAAACTGTATTGCATGATGATCCAACAATTCTTTCTTCAAATACTTAATGACTTCCTCGAACTGTACGCTTCAACGATCAACAAACAATTCATACCGAGTTATAAATTCCCCGGCTCGGTGAAAAACCAAATTATCCCACTCTTCTGAGAATAATCTAAACATTTCTTCATTCGCTTCAAACTTAGCAAGGAACTCCTTTTCCAAAGGCTCTCGTTGATCTTCCAGTGTCTTTTTAATCTTCCCAATTTCACCCATCTTGATAGGTTGTATTATCGGTTGGAACTTTTTCTTGACACAATTCCAAATGTGATAGGTGCAAAGGAAGTTCACGGCGTCGAGAAATACCTTTCTTATAGCCGCCATCAATGCACCTTCATGGTCGGTCACAAAAACCTTGGGAAGCACTTCCGGATCGGAGAGCATCTTACATGCGTCCAATGCCCATTCATAACTCTCGGTCGTCTCGTCATTCATAAAAACAAATGCCACCGTGAATGGTGCCTTTGTCAACGTATGGCCAACTATGTTCAACAAGGGCATTTGATACCTATTGGTTTTGTAAGTGCAGTCCATCAAAAGAACTTGTGGAAAGCATAAGGCCAATTGGACCATTGCCGGGTGGACAATGAATAAGTTCCTCACTCTATTTTCGTCATCCAAATCCTTCTTCACCGTGTAGTTGTGTTGCTCAAATAACCACATCAATTGTTGAATCACACCCCTGCCTCGGCAACCCCTCCTTTTAATTGTAGCTCTTGCATTGTATACTTGTTTCAAGCTACTCTTGTTCTCCGGGTTATCCTTTTTCAACTTCCCTAGTATTTTTATGGGAGCGACACGCAAGTCCGTCAACTTCTCGATTTCCTGGTACTCATTTGGTTTGAATGCTCCGACTTTGAAGTGTCCGTGAAAGTCATGTGGACGTTCGTGATTATGACGGCAATCCATGTTTGGATTCATATGCCACAATTCTTCGGTAAGGTTGTAGTTAAACTACCTTGAAAGTGCAATTTGTTTTCCTTGTCATTGACTTGTACCTTTTATCCGTCTTCCCGGGCTTTCGAACTTGATTCTTCGTGTGTCTTCTCACCTTGGTGCTTACCCCACTCCTCTCACAAACCATCACTAACCTCCGTTCCTTGCATTCCCTACCTTTTACGACCACGCACATTATTTTCTTTGCATGTGCTTCCATCCAATCTCGGCATTCGTCTCTACATTTCCAAGTCTACATAATCAAATCGAAACAACTAAGAATTTGCAATACAATGGGGTTGACAAAAAGAGAAGATCGAGGTAAAAATAACCTACCGAGCCGAGAAAAGGTAGATAATGATCTCTAGTATCTTCGTGAATGGTTTGTAAGGGATCCACATCTTTGGCGGTTGTTTCAATACCACCCGGAACAACCTAGAAGAGAGAAACACATGTAAGCATGCAACATTCGGCTTTCAAATGTTAGTAGCCGAATCTGCATTCGGCCTTTATTCTGGCTTGTCGTGCCAGCCGAATGCTTATTCGGCTGGCACGATAACTCATTTTAGAAGCCGAATAAGCATTCGGCTGTGAAACTTTACAAGCCGAATTAACTTTCGGCCCCTAAAACGAGGCATCGTGCCAGCCGAATGTTACACTGTAAAATAAGAATTCAAGTTCTTATTCAGCTGCCTACATTCGGCCTCTATTAGTACTTAAGTTACCAGCCGAATCCAGATTCGGCTGCTAAAGTTTAGTGGTCGAATGTGGCTATACATTTCGTAAAAAAACAACATTCGGCTCCTATTATGAGAGCCGAAGTGTTCTTCGTCTTAAACATTTGGCTGGCATAATAGGGGCCGAATATGGCGCTGGTGAAACATAAAAGTCTCACCTTTAGCTCGATTTCGGCCATAGAAAGGTGATTAAACATGATTTTGAAGTATACCTGTGTATTTGAAGCAATGGGTTCATCATATAAGTGCTCATCTTCAGGATTTGGGACAAAAAAATCATCGAAATGGTTGTTTTCTTGAGTTTCCGGTAAAACGTTTCGTGACGATGAAGATTCTCCCATAACCGGATTTTTCGCAGCGATCATCGTATGTTTGTTACGTGGAGGTTCACCAATGTTATCCCCCCCAAACATTTCACAAAACACACAAACAAAACAAAAATCACACAAAAAACCCTAAGTTTTTATTTTTTTCCCTCTTTTTCTTCCCTCTCAACACAAAAATCATCCCCAAAATCTGATTTTCTCTCTCTATATTATCTAAAACCTTAATTATATACTTAACTCTAATCTTATTATTAACTCTAATCTAATGATTAGGACTAATCATATGAGGGGTAGTTTGGTATTTAAAAAAGTTGTAAAACTAAAGGGGGGACCAAAATTACTAAGGGGAGAGACGGCGGGAGGGGGGTGCAGAATTTACGTAGGGCTCAAAGCATCCATCGAATTTTTAGTGTTTACTCGGATTCGAACCTAGATTCTTGTGGATGAGACTATGCAGCCTCAACCATTAAGCCAAATGAAAGTTAATGATATGAAACTTAAATACTATATATATAATTTAATTTTAGAAAACAAAGTTTGATGTATTATCTCATTTGTATACATAAATTTGGCTAGAAAAACCACAAATTACCCAAAATTTTTTAAAAAAATCTTGCTTATAGAGTTGTTGCAAAATTATTGGGATTTTTTTTACACGTACAAAAGGCCTTGTGACCAAGTTCGCACATGGCCCTTTAAAACTCAGGATCGGCTCTGGCAATCCGTAGCAGGCAATAGAGATACAAATGCAAGGCGGAAATCGAGTTTCCGTAAAAAAAAAAGGGTGCAGAAACTGAGTTTCCGTAAAAAGAGAGTTTTGGTCGCACCAAAACCCACTTTATTACAATAAATCCTATTAATGTATTGTGTGCGTAAACCCAGTTTCCGTCCAAAAGTAGAGAATTTTTTTTTCTCCATAGTGGTTGTCTTTTTACACTAAATCTGCCATCCCTGTATCTCACAATCTAGAGATGGCATAGTGCTTGCTCTTAGTAAGCTTGAACTTTTCAAGACTTAAAAGATAAACAAAAAATCACAAAACATCTACCCTTTTTTATAGAGATCAGGAAGTGAAAGGTTTTCCTATGGGCGCTTGGTATGATCCTTCATAAAAATTGTGGAAGGTTTTTATGCAGAACAGACTTTACATTTCTAGAAATATCAAGACAACAAACTTCTTTACATACTGAAGAACCCCATCCGTTTCACAAAGATAGATCGGCAATTGGTCATGGTGATGGATTTATTGAGCTTGATAAGTCACAAAGTTGGATGCATATCTAGCGAAAGCATTTTTGAACGCGCAACGCGCGATCAAACTTGAACTAGTAGGGGAGGACTGTAAATCAGAAAATATAGACGGTGATTTTTGAGGAAAATTCATTTTTTTTACCCTTAGAATGTGTAGGGCCCTTGTATTACCTAATTAGTTTTAATTAATAATCACTTCTCAAAATAGAAAAAAAGGAAAGTTAACAATATTACATTGAAGTAGCAGGCAAGCGAGCAACAAGTTGCGCCGCAAGCCCTTTCTGAATGGCAAATCCTATTCTCTTAAAAATAAATTCTCTTGAACCTGGGGTCATGATATTGCTATGCATGACTTTTTGCACTCTCTTGAGGAGTCCAACCGCCTCTGGAGCTAAGAAACCAAAAGTATCAAAAGCGAATGGGATAAAGGCATGGCCATTATCATGGCACGCTTTCTCATGTTTGGCTATCTTACCTGAGGCTGCCCTTAAAGCTGCTTGTCCGACTGTAAAGGTCCCATGCCCCCTGCCAACTAATGGAGAGACCCCCGTGAGGTCGACACATGCATGCTTCCCATTGACCCATCCAAATATGAGGACATCTGCCGGTCGAAGTGTTGATCTCCCTTCGAGCGGATCCGTCAGGAAGTTAACAGCCGCTTCTTTCTTCGCTGAAATACCGGCTCGCCACAATACATCATACAAAGTATCCCTCACACGGTCATGTCTCTGTTTAAACCCGGGGTCTACCTTGCAATGAACAGCATGCTCTCCAAAGGCGTCCAAGCAGCCTGTGAAACAAGCAGGGCACTGTGTATCTGATGGGTACAAAGGGATCATCAACCTGTATTTGAGAATGGCACGGTACTCCAAAGGCGACATCTTCTGACCAAGGCCATCAATCGGGAGAGCAAGGAGGAAATCCTGGGCATGCGCTGCTTGAAGACATCCGAAAACTGCTTTTTGTCTATCTGACAACTCGTAAACTCTGTCCATGTCTTTAACCAATAAAGACACCGCCCCCCTTAGAATGATCTTTAGAATGAAAAAAATCTCAAAAACCACCACCATCATTAGATTCTCTGATCCAATGGTTCTCCCTGCTAATTCAAGTTTGATCGTGCTCGATTCTTTTTCTCTTTATAAATAAGGTCTCCCTTGCACTAGCCGTCGAATGCCCGTCAAATGCTACCATATACTTATTGCCTCCCGGATCTCTCATTCCTCATGGGGTCCTAATCGCCAGATGGCACATTCTTACAGCTGGTGCGTAATAAAATCCAAAGCCAAATAGAATAATATGACCACAAGGACCAAGGTCCACTGTGATATTTATTAGGTAAGGCCCCCGGGTATCAAACCACATTATACCATAAAATTAAAGATCTTTCTTCCGTGACCTCCGTCGTCCCTATATGGTATGCCACGTGTGCTCTTTATCTACCACCGTCAAAGGAATCATTCTCGGGAATCTCCATAAGAAGAAGCGGGAATGTAACACTCACACTTTTCTTATCTTTACGTTTCATTCACTCACTTTTCTCTCTCTTTCCTTCTGCTAGAAAAGAAACAAGGAAGGGGATTTAGATCTGCAGAGATTTCTTTTCATTTTTTTAGGGTTTTTGAAACCCACAAAATTTCTCAGATTCATCAGAGGAGCTCCTTCCGATTCGATTGTTACTACTGCTGGTAAGAGTCAGATTTCTTCTTCATTCTGATTTAATTAACCTTGGAAAATCGAATCGATTGGTGTTGATTTTACTCAAATCTGTTCGGAAATTGATTTTTGTTTTCATGGATCTTCGTCTGTGTGTTGTTTTTCTGTTAATTAAGTGGTTCGATTAATTTACTGGTATTAGGATTCCTGATTAGAGTTTGAGATATTCAAGAGTATTTGATTATTTAAAGTTTAATTTTATTAGAATAGGAGTCTAGTTATGCATTCAATCCATATCAATATAAACAAGCTTTGCTTTAAGGTGGCTGATCTTCCAATCAATTAGGTGGCTGGTTAGTATAATAGTATTAGAATCTTGTGTTTAGTATCAGGATTTATATCATAAGATTGTTTCGGATTTCAAGAATAGCGAATAACTTTTGTTGTCGGCAGTATTCAAGCTACTGTAACGACTGGTAATTTCCGATGTTTATTTTTCTGAAGATTTTTTACTGTTTCATGGATCTTCGATCGAGGATGTTCGGTATGTTTATATTTGGATTCGCAATGTCATTTGGTTAGGCTGAAATTTATTGGAAGATTTTGGTTAGGCTGAAATTTATTTTGTGTTTGGTTTGATATTTTCTTAGGTTTGAAATTTCACTTTACTTCCTTGCCATGGATTTTTAATGTTTTCTTTTTATTTATATTTTTCTGTTGATTGAAAGTGTCTGTTGGAGCTTGATTTGACTGGTAGTGAGGTTTGGTGAAATTAGTTTCATGAAGTTTGTATGTATAAGTTCATGAAATTAGTTATGCTAGAAAGCCTTTTGAGGATCTGTACGTGTTATTGAAGTCAATGTGGGATGCTGAATTTAGTTCAGTAGCTTGAGAATGTGAAGTGAGTTAGGTTTCGGGATTTGATATTTAGTAAAATGAGTTAATGGATTTACATGGTAGATCTAGGATTTATGTTCAGAACTTGGTTAACTTAGTATAGTGAAATTGAATTTTCTGGTGGTTATTTTGAGTTTTTAGTTTTTACTGCCTTGATCAATTCAACCCCATTGTCATATTAATCCGACTTTGTAAATTTGTTCCCTCAATAGTTTTGTGGATCCAGAGTTCTGTTACATAACCTAATGTTAGTCTTCCTCAAGAATGCGTTGAACTGCATTACGGGTCATATAGTGTTAGCTTTTTTTTACCGAGTTTTTTGGATCTAGTATCTACTGTTCATGTCCTGCGGCTATACTTGAATTTAGAACTGAAACTTACTTGGCTTGTGATAATCACTGCTAAAAGGTGCTTACATATCTGTGAATCCTGATTAACTCGAGTCATGCATTGTAAGTTAGTAAGTTGTACAATCTGGAAGATAGGTTACCCGCTTTTAATCATCAGTTATGCTTGGCCCTGTGAAAAGGCTTTCTAGGTTACCCGCTTTTAATCATCAGTTGTGCTTGGCCCTGTGAAAAGGCTTTCCTGGTGGAAGAGCTAAAACTTTTACTAGGACACAGGCATGTGATTATTGATAAGAAAGCCTAGCGAAACATTTTATTTTTGTGGATCTTTTGGAAGCTTGTGTTAGCATATTTTGCTATTCTTAGCAATATCAGTCTCAACCTTATTTTAGTTATAAGCTGTATTCAGTCTACTGAGTCTCAACCTTATCTTAGCGAAAATTTGATGTTTAAACTTCTATGTGTTTTCAACATGCAGCGATGGATTTGTCTACTGAGTCTGAGATTTTCACCAATGCTGCTCCAGCTAAGGCTCCAACTAAGGCTGCAACCAGTTCTCACGCACGTCCATCACTCAATGAAAGAATCCTTTCATCTATGTCACGGAGGGCAGTAGCTGCACACCCTTGGCATGATCTTGAGATAGGTATCTAGATCCAGCAAACCACAGACCTCTTGATTTTCTTAACCTTCTTGTTTGTTATTGTTGTGCTGAGACCCTTGCCACTGATGCTTAACTTATAACATCATCCCTTCTGTGCACATAATTCTCATTTGACTCTTTTTTGATTTTGTAACCAGGTCCTGGAGCTCCATCAATTTTCAACTGTGTAAGGGCTCTAAACTTAATCTTGAAATGTTTTTTTTTTCAATTCTATTTTTACGTAAATCTGACATCATAGAGAAGAACTAATAGTAGCTTCAAATTACCAAGAAATATAAGTGTTTTATATGTTGAAATGTCAGAGCTGTTACATTGCTTGTTTGCACCTGTGAACTTTTCTTGGATCTTGCATAAATAAGGATACTAATATTAGTACGAGATGATCCGATTAGTTGATTGCAACAATTGGATTGATAGCACTCATGCTTCATTATACCAAAATGATCTTTACTATTGGGTCTCCATTTATTTAAGGAGACAAGAACTTCTTGTTTACGGTAAACAGAGTTTAGGGTAAATGAACTTGTACTGAAAACCCTCCTAAATATTTCAGGTGGTCGAAATTCCGAAAGGGAGCAAGGTGAAATATGAGCTCGACAAAAAAACTGGGCTCATCAAGGTAAATCAATATACTTTTGTCTTGAGTGAGCTTATCTCCTGGAGTTCTGTCTTTGTCGTGAATATCATTTGGAAGATTGAAATTGTCTGTGCAGGTTGACCGTATCCTCTACTCATCAGTCGTGTACCCCCACAACTATGGTTTCATCCCACGTACCCTCTGTGAGGATGCCGATCCTCTGGATGTGCTTATCATCATGCAGGTATGGTTTATGATTCACATTTTGTTTAGGTCATAAATCATGACAACATTAAAGCTACTCCCGACTCAACAAACTGACTCAACAAATGTTGTCTCTTGATGTTCAAATGATTTCAGGAACCTGTCCTCCCAGGATGTTTCCTTCGAGCTAAGGCCATAGGTCTGATGCCTATGATTGATCAGGTATACATTTACCCACAGAGTGTATGATTTCATTTCGTCAATGAAAACTACATTTTATACTAATGTTGGTGGCTTACAGGGTGAGAAAGATGACAAAATCATAGCAGTGTGTGCGGACGATCCTGAATATAGACATTACACTGATATTAAAGAACTTCCACCTCATCGCTTGGCTGAGATTCGTCGTTTCTTTGAAGACTGTATCCTTAAAGCTTAAATTTTTTTTTTCTTAGATGTTATTATGCAATACTTCCGAGCCTAGAGACTCCGTTCACAAGTTTGTCTTTATCTTAACTGACGAGTTATCAGACAAGAAAAATGAAAACAAGGAAGTTGCAGTAAATGACTTTCTTCCAGCAGAAGATGCCTGTGACGCAATCCAACACTCAATGTAAGGATTCTTTTTTTGCAGCATCTCTTATTGTTATTCTTGGTGACTAGGTCATGTTCAATAGTATCTAGTGAAGGGAAACACAAATGAACCCAAGTAATGAAACCTTACATGTTTAGTAGTCTGCATTATCTTTTTGGCCCACCTTTTTGTTCATTTTTTAAGTGAATATTTTCATATTTGAACTGCTGTCTTGTTTATTTCGATCACTGGACGAAACGAAATTCAAAAGCATTAGCAAAGTGCAGATTTTCTAACCGACTTTTGTGTCTCATTTGTGTTTTGTAGGGATCTTTATGCAGACTATATCGTCGAAGGCCTAAGGAGGTAGAATTGATGACTGATGAATATCTAGGACTCGAAGATGTTCAAATTCTACATATTACACTGCTATATGGATGACTGTTATTGCGAAACAATTCTCGATACTTGTTATAATTCATTCATCTAATAAAACCCAAGGGCTATATAATTACACTTTCAAATTTCTCTGAGAAATGTGTATGTTTATGTCACCAACAGTTTTTGGCAAGCTCTTATATTTTCTTCACGGCATCATAGAGTTTGATACTTTGATTAATAGTATACAGTTACTGGTTTAGTGTCAGATAAATGGATCACTATTGACCAAATATACATACAGGAGTACCATTGTCGAAGCTGAAATTGTCAGGTAGGACAATTTTACCTGACAATTTTGTGCCTCATTAAGATTTCATCGGTACCACTACCCATTAAGAATTGCAACAGTACAACTTTGTTTTTCTTTGAAACTTTGTACAGAGGCATAAGCCTGTTTTATCTGTTTTATTTATAGGTGAAGGCTGTTAAGTGAATATGATACCTAAAATGTTAGTTGATTTCCATATGATACCTAGGCTGTTAAGTGAATATGATACCTAAAAAAAGTGCAAAGTGAGGGATGGAACAAAACATATTCCATCCCACCATAGATGGGCCCTTTGTTGTCCATAGTTGCAGATAAGAGTGGGACATTATTGACTGTTATGAAGATGATAGTGTTGGCACTGTTGGGGCAAATTCACTCTTTCATGTAAATTAGGTTATCCTATTCAGAAGGAACTGCTCATTTCCAACTCCAAAGGGGAATGGCAAAATGGAAAGACACAACTTACAACTCTTAAAGTTCATGAATCATCAAATTGAAGTAAAATCCAAAATGTGCCACGCCATCTTTTTTCAAGAAAATTAAAAAAACTAAAAAGTGTAAGAGTTCACTAGT
>JAJJMA010121062.1:0-29874 GCA_023529015.1 Papaver nudicaule
TTCCAGTATCAATAAGTACTGAGATAGCTCTCTTCCCAAGAAATCCAGGGATTCTAATGGTTTTACCTGAAGAAGTACCAGTAAGTGCATGTAAGGAAATCTTCATACCAGATTCAATTGGAGAGTCCAAAACATCCTGGAGTGTGACACCAGCAGAAGATTCCTCCTCCATAGGTAATTCTTCTCCACATACCATAAATATTTGCTTAGATTTACATTTGTGACCCTTCACATAAGGTTCATCACAGTAATAACACAAATTTTTGGCTTTCCTGACCAACATTTGTTCATGACTAATATTCTTAATAGGAATGTTGGAAGAGCTAGCTGATGAGGAGAAAGTAAATTTGCATTGAAGGTTTTTGGTGTAAATTGAGAAGGAGAAGTGTTATTGAGGGGTTTCTGGAAAAAATTTGAAGAATATGAGGATTTAGGTGAACCAACTGAACTAGAAAATGGTCTTGGAGTGAATTTGTTGGATTTGTGTGAGAGAGCCGGTTTCTGCTCTTGAAATTTGGCCAAATAAAAAGCCCTCATGAGTGTTGAGGGATTGAACATCTCCAGTGACTTTTTAATCTCCTCATTTAATCCACTAATGAAACTCATGAAAAAATAATGCTCATCCAAAGAAGGATTAAGAGATAACATCAATGCCTTTAGGGACTCAAAATTCTCAAAATAGTCATCAACAGATGTTATTTGACTCAATTTATTAAAATTGCCAATAAAATTTTCATCAGCAGGGTTTTCGAAACGAGAGCAAATCGAAGAAGCAAAATCATTCCAGGTAATAATATCACGACCAATACGGAAATTATGGAACCACTTATCTACTTTTCCATCTAAATAAAGAGAAGCTAGATTTACCTTCTGAAATTCATCCACCTTCTTGAGATGGAAATATCGTTCACATTTTTGGATCCAGCTGCGTGGATCGTCACCAGTAAATCGTGGAAAATCGATTTTAGAAAACGGAGAAAATTTTTGGTCTCTACCAATTGAACCAAATTGGAACGAAATGTCATTCTGTTGAATAAACGAATTACTTCCACCACTGTTAGAAGGTCTTGCTTCCGGCTTGAGGATCTTAACCATCTCCAATAGTTTCCTGTTCATGAATTCTTCGTTTCGTTTAGATAAAACGTTCGTCTGTTCTTCAATTTTTTCTTTCCATAACACCTCTTGTTTACCAGCAAATTCGCTGAGCTTCTCATCCAGTGTCTGCTCAATATTGTCATTTAAAGTCAAATCGAGATTCTTCAAGAACTCATCCCATTTAGATTCAACTTCGGATAAGCGAATCTTCTGGTCCTTCGTCTTCTTCTCTAACTCCTTGTTGGTAATACATGAACCTCCCATGGATGTAGAAAGCGTCTGATACCAATTGTACTGGTCTAGTACAAATCAAATATGAATTTGTAATGAAAACGTAACAATCGCCGTAAATCTTCTCTAGGCAGTAAGAATCGTGAAGAAAGTTCATACAAAATACATGATGATGAAAGGAAAACAAGTACAGGTATATAACCAACCACCGCTACACAAGGCCACCAGGATAGTGACAGGTGTGGGAGAACACTAACAGCAGCAACGGCTAATAATCAGACTACCGATGATACTAACTCCATGAATAAGCTAAGGGATGACCTAACTAATAAGGGGTATCCTCACTCACACAACCTAAACCAGTTAGTCACATGACACCATACTGAATTAAAGACAGCTCTGCCAAGTCTTTCCTGAATATTATGACTCCCCTCTCAATGGTTGTCCCAAGTGAACTCTTGCCGAAAACCCAAGTAGAAAAGACCAGCACTATCTAGAATAAGTTTAAAAGGGAGAGCTTCAGGAGGGACAAAAGGTAACCCTCCTTTTATCCAGGCCATGTTATGTACATAAATTTCTTCATGAAATTCCAAGCATCAATTTTTTTGGGGTTTTTGTAAGGGCCTACCGCATAACCCAGTCAAGAGCCATTCCTTTTCATGAAAATTTGTTTTTACCAGAAAATTTATCATGCTAATATCCCATTGCACAACTTCAAAGTGAAAACCATCTAACCATGCAAAAACTAGACCACCTGCTGGGCCTATAGGATCAACAAAATGCATATTAGGATATGTAGCTAACATGTCTCTAAGGTTTTGCTTCTCGGATCTAGTCTCGGATAAGAAAATGAAATCAGGTTTCTCGGAATTGATTTTACTAAACATATAAGATTTACAAGAGATGTTAAATGTGCACTTTTACTTTTATCTGAAATTTCCATAGATTGAAAAACAATTGAAACTCTACTGATTTAAGGTATTCCCTCGTACTACTAAGAGCAAGCACTATGGTGCCTTTTTTTTTGGATGAATAGTAGGTCAAAAGACCTAAAATGTATGTAAAAGCTCTGAGACGACATAAGGCACCTTCCTATGGGGAAGGCAAAACACTAGTTTTGCCTTGTTTACCCCACTATGGAAGGGGCAAACACAAAAAACGACTAGGTAAACCGCCAGATCTGCCTGTTTGCCGGGCCAACAGGACAAACTAGCGGTAGCTAGTTAGTATCTCGGTCGAGAGACACACTCTCGACAGAGAGAGAGAGAGAGAGAGAAAATCGACATCGATAGAATGAATCTCGACCTCGAGATTCTGAGCATCGATCAACGGTAAGTATATATTCTGCATTAAATGTATCCAACGGACAGGTTTCATAGCTTTATAAATACTCCATTTGAAAACCATTTCAACTCACACCTCCTCCTGACAATCTCTCAGAGAAGTTTTTGCTCATCTTTGTCTAGCCTTCTCAGTATTTTTTTATCATGGATCCCCGTTTTGGAATTAGTAGTCAAAACCCCCAATATGGAGTGATTACTCAAGATCCCTGTTATGGAAATTGGAGTCAGGAATCAGCCTATCGGACTATTATTACTCAAGAAAACTCTCAGAATACCCAGAATGCCAACAAAAAAGGAAAGAAAACCACTGCGCCAAAAAAACCTAGGGGTGATAAGTTGTCAACTTATGAAGATGGGAACATTTCTCGTTGTTACGTTTATTTTACTCAGGATTCGGTTCAGGGTGTACATCAAAAGTTCAAAACCCTTTGGGGCAATATCCATGACAAGTTTCAACGCGAGACAGGTAACCCCAAGTCTCGTAATGTTGGAAGCCTCTCTGATCGCTTTGGCGTAATTACTTCTGAGGTTGTGTTGTATGTCGCTGCAATCACCCAAGCCACTCGAAACAAGCAAAGTGGTGAGGGTCAGAGGGATATTGAGTTTAGGTGCAGGTCCAACTGGATTCACAAGACTGGTAAACCTTTCCACTTAGAGACTAGCTTCTTCATCCTGAAGGTGTTACCCAAGTTCGACCCAGAGATTTTGGCCAGTAACATGGAGATCCCCGAGTTTTCTCCTTACTCCCAAACCCAGACTGGGAGCCCCTTTGAATCACCTGTTTTTGGCCCCTCTGGACCGGGTTCTACTTCCTCCGGACCATCTGGTGCCCCTGGTCCCCCACCTGGACAATTCACGTTTGATCCCAACTCCTATCTGAATGCCAATGCTCAAAATGCAACCAAGTTTATGGGTAGAAATGCAGCCAAGAAGGCTAGAAAAGCAGCACCGGATGCCGAAAACACTCAAAAGGGTTTTGATTTTGAAATGTTTATGGAGAAACAAGAGATCAATGACAAAAACAAAGATGTTGAGCAGAAAAGAACTCTTTTGGAGATGAGGAAGAGTCGTATCGCCAATGAGAAATTTCTCGCCACCTGGGAGGAGAATAAGATTCTCAATGCTGACACTACCCGCATGAACCGGATGCAAAGGGAGATGTGGCAGATGAAAGTTGCCAAGCTCAAAAAAAAGATAGAGGAAGAAGAAGCAGCTGCTGAAGGCCAAGAGGAGGAAGAGTATGATGATGATGATGAAGTTACTGCCATTGCTAATTAATCAAGAAATTGGAGGAGGGTGAGTATGATGATGATGATGATGTTTATGTTTTTTTGTTTTAGAAGTTGTTGGTGTTGGTTTAATTTCGTTTAGTTTAGGATTTCTTTTTAATGCATTTAGATGTAACCTGTTTAATTTCAATGTAGAAGACGTTCTAAGTTACGGAAATTTGCATTTTTACTAAAAATAATGGTGGTACACAACAATAATAAAAAAAAAAACAGAAGAGAAAACAAACTAAACAACCAACAAAGAAACAACAATTTTAAGCCGCCTCAGCCCCATGTTCTGCCCAAGCATGAGCACAAAGATCATCTCTCAACCTATGATACAATGAGCGATCCTGAATAGATTCAGTCATGTACTCATATTGCCTTGCAGGTATTCCGCGGTGTGGTTGAATCCGAGGCATCTGATCTACGTCCGGATAACTAGTCCAACTCTTACCACGGTGGATTTCCTCAATTACCATGTTGTGCAAAATAATGCACGTGAGCATGGTCTTATGCATTTCTCGTGGAAAAAAACCACGAAAAGGCCCCATGACGATGGCAAACTTCCTCTTCAAAATTCCAAAAGCTCGTTCCACATCTTTCCTAAAAGCCATTTGCAACTTGTTAAAATAGCTCATTGCGGGCCCATGAGGCTGCTTGTAAGCTTCAACCAAGGTAGACCATTTTGGATAGATACCATCATCAAGATAGTACCCATTGGTGTAATTGTTGCCGTTGAGGGTGAAATTAACGGGGGGTGCCACGCCGCGCTTGAGGTCTTCAAAGAATGGGGACTTGTGCAAAATATTTATATCATTTTGTGAACCTGGGAGACCAAAAAAGGCATGTCATATCCAACAGTCTTGGGTTGCAGCAGCTTCCAAAACAACTGTTGGTTTAGGGTGATGACCCTTATACTGACCTGCCCAAAAAGTTGGGCAGCCCTGCCAAACCCAGTGCATGCAGTCAAGACTGCCTAGCGTTCCTGGGAAGCCCCTATCTTCGTTTTCTTCTAAAATTCGTAAAGTATCATCAACCGTAGGTTTTCGTAAAAACCTAGGACTAAAATGATCCATGATGGTTTCACAGAACAGAGAAAGATACTTAAAAGCCGTTGTTTTGCCCATCCGAATGTACTCATCGGTGCAATCCGCTGGCATCCCGTAACCTAGAATTCTCAGAGCTGCAGTAACCTTCTGCTCAGGACTATGACCTCTTATATTAAGTGCATCATACTGGTAATTAAATTGTGGCTCTACCAGACAAAGCTCACCAATTAATCTTTGCACCAAGTGCCGGGGCATGCAGAATCGGTTCTGGAAACATTGGTCGGAGTAGACGCAATTGGGAAGGAAATAATCGTGCATCAGTTTGTGGTGGTAAAATTCCCGCCCTCGAAACGTGTACCTTCTAAATTGAACTTCTTTTGGCTCCGAAGGTTTAGGGATCGAGCCGGTAAAGTGCATCACAACCATGTTCCTCTTCCTTTCCCTATCATCATCGGACTCTTCATCCAATTCTTGTAACCTTCGAGCATACCTATCATGTTCTCTCATAAATCGCCTTTGATAAATACTTATCTCATCATCAGAATCGAAATCCATTGGCACTTGTGTTTTGAAAGAGGATTTGTGATTCGAATAGGAGGGGGGAGGGTATGTGTTTTTTGTGTTGAATATGGTAGATGGAGTTGGCTTTTATAGGTAGGGAAATTATAACCGTTTTTGGGTGTATTAATGATCGAGAGAAACAATCTCGACGTCGCGATTATTTCTAACGCTAGAGAATAATAATAATGATTTCGAGAGACACACTCTTGACCGTTAAAATCTTTTTCGACCGCTAGAAATACCTTACTTTACCGTAGTGGGAAACGCGTTTTGCCTGGCCATCCTTTGATTTGCCCTTTCCCATAGGAAACGGCCTAAAAATTCGCTCACATGTGCTACAAGTTTTATGTCGTTTTTAAGAGACGTACAGTCAGTGTCAGCACCCTACGGCCTTTCAGTGGCCGCCCAATATTACCTAGGGTTTTAGTTTTTCTCTTACCAAATACATTATTTTTTCCTAAAATTTAAGGATTTACTTTGTAACAAATAAATATCGGATATAGGCGGCCATTCAATTGCAACCATAGTGGTTGCATTTTTTCCTCCTTTTTTTGGACCTAATATTTGGGTAAAAAACACAAATAATTGGCACCATAGTGCTTGCTCTACTGATGTAATCCCTCATTAATACACAAATAAGGGGAGAATTGCAAAGTACCCATTCTCGAAACAAAACTGGGTACAAAACTAAATTCCCTAATTTTACCTCTAGGTTTCTTCATTGCCTTTACCTTTCCTAGTAAGCATATCAGTGAAGTTTCCTCTCATGATCCGCCTAAATCTCGTGTCTTCTGCTGGGATTTGCTGGACAGTTTTAGGACTCTCCACCGGTTCTGGTTGTTCCACATTTTCTTTCTTTCCAAGAAGCCCACTATCTCCAAAGAAATTGGTGACTGAGGATGCAATTCCTAGATGAGCACCCATACCCATAACTTTACTGATAGTTTCAAAAGTTCCACCTGACCTTTCCTTCATTATCACTTCAAGAGCTTCTTTGTGAGCCGGGTCCAATGAATCTGAGTCCTTCAGTAGATTTTGTATGGCAGGAAGGAGAAGATCACGAACACTATTCGCAGGAACGTCTATTCAAAGATGGAAATGGAAATTAAAATTAGATACACAAAATTTCAGAAACTTATGCTTAATGGTCAGAAACCTTGATGCTTATGAATTTAGTAAAATCATCGTTAAATGGTTACAAAAACATATAGGAGTATAAAGGTTGATACGATGAAAGATAGATTGGTGTCATTTTCCTCCAAGAATATAGTTCTATTCATGGATCCTATTGGAACAAATTGAAAATGATAAGCAACAAATATTCCAGCGAAACTGTTTGAAAGAAAAGTATACTAGAATTAATATGTTGTGTACAGGTGAGCAGATCTAAGTTGACCACCATAAAATGATAACAATTCATACTTTTCAGAAAAGTGGAATAAATTAAAAGGTGGCGATGTTTGAAAGAAAAGTATAGAAGCTAACCTGTGGCGTCCAAAGCACGTATTGCTTCACAAAATGCATTGGCTCTGTCACGCCGACGCATCACATCACCTCCAGAAAATGGTGTTGCTGATAGTTGAAAAATCTTGGATAGAAGATGTACAACATGTCAAGGAAACAAACACTGTAACATGCTGTTAAGTCAGATCCTAAATCTATTACTGAAATAAACAGGACAAATTAGATAAGCATATATTTTGGCAAAACAGTTTAAAGAGATGAGCTTCAGGATATAATCTCGCAGTCTATCCGTCGTGTGTGGTACAGCTACCACCAAAGCACGGACTACAGCCATAATAGCTTCATGGGACCCCTCTTCAATAAAGGCATCCATCTGAACACGTATCTTATCAACAATCTGACACACACGAAACGCTTGGTTACAAAAAATATGGTGATCAAAACAACCTGAGAAGGGTGGAGGTAAGATATTAGTCTCTTTCCATGAAATACCAGATACATTTACTTCTATATTCCTCTGAGTCAGGCAGCCACCAGACTGCCTAGTGTGCAATTTACACATTTCTAAGAATAATTGAGAATACTAACATCATGGAACAACGAAAAACAAAACACCAACACTTAGAACCTAATAACAGATACTTACCATGTCACTTTTGAAATGCTGAGCTACAGATCCAAATGCATCAATACTTGCATACTTCACATTCAAGTTTTGATCGGAGCCAAGAGTGACCAGTGCAGGCAAAACATGAGTTGATGCAACTTTAGCATCAACATATGGAACCTATTCAGGAACATAACGTTAACAAATATAAATTCAGGGCTAACAAAAAACTGAAAGTTCAAGAAAAGGAGAACCCATACAAGGACTTTCAGCAGGGTGGCAGCATTTATCTTCATATTTATGTTGGAACTGACAACCATTTCCCACAAAATATTGAAAATGATTCCATGATGTGCTTCAAACGTGCTGCATTATGAAAAGAACACATCACTCATCAGCAGTAAACATCAGATAGATACAATCCTAGAAACACAAATACCAACCATAGGAAGCGCACTGCATCAATAATCTCAGCAGTACGATTTACTGAGCGGCCCTCCCTAGCTGTGTTTTGGACTAGTAGCTTTCTTAAGTACTGTGCTAATTGCTCATGCCGACTAGGAGCACCAAGAATACCCGCTAGGAGAAGCGGCAGCACACACATTGTAGCAAGTTTCTCATCCACGGCATTTTTGGGTCGCAAACCTGAGATCAATGAACAATATAAACTAAGCCATCAGTTCCTTTCTTTGCTTCTTTCTTTCTTTTTTCAATTCGTGTTCAATGATAATAGCCATACAGTACAGCTTAAAACTTTGTACGAGTTTGACAAGCCTTACCCTTAATTCTTGACTGGATACCTGAGGGGAAATATTTCAAATCTGCACTATCCCCTGTAGCCAACATGAAAACAGGAGACATTATCTGCGTGACATAATGATCCCCAAAGTGCTCATACACGGCCAACAGAAACTGCAGCGCCAATTCTTCTATTAGAAACTGCTAACTCGCAAGCTTATGCAAAATTTGGGATAACATTATGATGAAACCATAGAGAATGTACAACAAAATCATACCTTCGTAATTCGAATCCGCAGATTATCTTCCTTTGAGGACAGCAAGCAGGCAAGTTGAATTAAGTCAGGCAAACAGTCAACATGAATCCAATCGAATGGAGGCCACTCCACATGTCCCCTGACCATGGAAAGTTGAAACCACTAAGACGAAAACAAGAAAGGAGCTCATACAAGGACTTTATCGGGTACTGAAAAAGTTCATAAACAAGAAAAGTTAGTGGGAAGTATAACACACCCTGCATACAGTTCAAACAAGGAGATTGTGAAGAATCCCCCTGCTTCAGAAGATGTGGGAGATCCCATTGCAGAGGGAAATGGGCAAGTCTCAATCACTTTTTGGTGCACGAATGGAAGAAGCTCTGTCAACATCCGCAGTAAAACTTCAACGTTCCAGCGTTCTCTTTCACCTAAAGCACGGAGATGCGATTCCATAGAACCTTCTACCCCTGAGAGAGGAGGACACCGCTGACAACAGTAGAAAGTATATCAGTAATCAGAACAGAGGAACTTTACAGTCTAAATAAATAAATGTTCTGTTAAGAGAAAGCATACCTGAGCAGATCCCACGATATGTGAAAGTAAAACTCTAAGTGTATGGTCTAGCTTGTTTCCCCAATTCATAATAGCAGGAATTAATTCTTTGAGTGAAGTTTCAACAACCACTCCAGAAGGATCACAAACCAATTGAAACATCAACTCCTCGACCTATACAACAACAAAAAAATAGATGTGGAAAAAGTTTTTTTCTTTAAAATGTCATCATTGCCATGATCAGGGAAAATGCATTCAAGGCATTCCCAGAACCATGTGTTCTAGACCTGTTCTAGAGCTTACATTCTGTCAAGTCAGTTATCTGCTCCATGACTGCCTCTGAGCATATTTAGTGAGGCTGACCTTGAAATATTTGTCCATATTTGGAAAAAGTGGAAGCAGCAATGCCAAGTTATGAGCAGCAGCTTCTCGGACAACAGTTGCAGAATCCTCGACCAATTGTTGCACAATTGACAGAATTAGGGAATCACGAATCTCTGGCCGAACAAATTCTGCTAGCTCTCCACACGATTGAGCTACAAGCAGCCTACGCTCCTCATATGTGTGATTAATCTACAGTTCAGAAATAACAGAAGTGTTATCCTATTCCTTGCGCAGAAAGTGGACTTTTCAGAGTACTTTAGGAATTGCAGCACAATAACAATTCAAGCTTACTTGTTCCCAACACTGAGGAAGCAGTTCTGATTCTGTTCTCATCTCTCCAACATTCTTTGCCAAGCTCACACAAGCCTAATATCACAAACAACGCAAATGCCACAAAACTTTAATTAAGACCATCTCGATATGTTGGTGGCATGGGCCAATGGACTCTCCAAAAATACCTACATCCATTATAATTCGCCTTTGTTGTTCATCTGGTCGTTTGATCAAATTAAATAGTGTGTGTGTCAGGGAATCCCGTGTACTACTATCTGGATGGCGCTCAATTGCACACATTATTAGAGGAAGGAGCTCCTGCAGGTTATAACACACAACCAGAAAAGCAGACGATTAACCTTTCATCACAAAATTCGTAGATGCGCACTTTAAGAACAAAAAGTTTAGATGCAAACCTCCCGATGATTAATCAGTACGTAAGGAACAATTTTAGGCAAAGCATCTGAAAGGATCTGGATTGTTTCCAAACCCTAAGAGAGAGAAGAATCCTTTTTAGTATTAAACAATGGATACTGATCATAAAGCGTCTATGAAGGTAAGGGTATAATACAAAATACTTACCATCTTTTCAGGAGCAGGTTCACTAGAAGGGCTATCTGATTTAATTATCAGACCATTATCTTCTGGCACTTGTCCAGCATCCTGTTTGTAGACATTTCCATTATTTTCTACAACACCGTTACCAGTGGAATTTGGAAGTGGTTCATGTGAATTTCCCTTAAGCTGAACATTGTTGTCCCCAAAGGTCCCAGTTGTCTGACCTTCAGTCTCTTGTACATCCGAGACTACGAATGATATATTAACGGGATCAGATATTACAGCTTTATCTTCATCTATCTCCACAACTTTTTCTTCCACCTCTATATTCTCCCGAGAATTGACAAGCTCCACAGGACTTTCAGTAACAGAGTTCTTAGCCTTTAAACTTTCTAATTCCCTTTCCAATGACTTTATTTCTGCTTTATAGTTTTCTAAGGACTGGGATTTTGTATGATCAGCATCCCCTGTTACCCATCCCCTACCAGATCGAGATCCTTCTATGTGCATTTTCAGTGAAGTAATCTCAGCTCTGCAGTCATTCAGTTCCTGTCTTTGAAGCTCCAGTGACTGCTTTGAATCTTGTAGCTGAAAAGTAGACCATTTGTACACTGTTAATTTGTTTACAGTAGTGGAATTTTAAGCTGCTTCAAAAAGTACAGTAACCAAGTGAGAACTACCTGAAGCTCTCGGTCCTTAAGATCTTTCTGAAGAGCTTCCAAGGATTTTGTTAGAGCCATAATTTGACCGTCAGCTAAATCTTTATTTTTCAGCAAGGAATCCATCTCAAGATTCAGCTTTTCCTTTGCTTTGAGTAATGTGTCATTTTCTCGAAGAATTGAGATTTTCTCCTGCAACATGGGAGGCGAGATTACTTTATGCAAAATCAAACTAAATCAGAATGTTTAAAATAAGCATAATAAAGTTACAAATTTAGGCATATTGATTTCGGCAAATGACTGTGATTGCTAACAGCCTTCCAGTCAGTGGTAATGAGATCTGCATCTGACTTTTCCATGTGCAAGTTTGCTTAAAAGATCTTTCTTGCTTTTACAATATTGAGCAAATATGATGGAAATTTAAACCTTGCCAGTTATAGGTTTTTATCATCTACAATCTCACCAAAAAGTTTGACCTTGTCAGTTAAGCTAGTTATCCAATCATCATTTAAGTTCATACCTCAGCAGCCTCAGCGGTGGACGATAAATACTGATAATAATAGTGCCGCAGAGCATCGGGTACACAAGCAGGTGTCTTCTGCCAAATATCAAGGTTTTGGTCTGTAACCTGCAAGAGGGGCATTAAGTCATTAAGAATAACTTCTTACAATAATGACGAAGCCACAATTCAAATAAATATTTAGAAATAGCCACGAAATGATAGAGAACTCTATCACTCAACCAAAATGTTCCAAGGTTGCTCCACTGCTGGGTTTTTCTTGAAGGAAATTATCCAGAGAGATCAGTCATTAAGGTTCGTAACAAAGGCTTTATTACTATAGTGTCATCAAATAACAAAGGCTTTATTACTATAGAGTCATCAAATAACAAAGGCTTTATTATTATAGTCCTATAGTGTCATAAAAATACACTACTTTGGACCTTGTTTCTGGTAGAGGGCACGATCAACAGGAGAATGTAAGTAGACAATTCTACCACCAATATAACAGAGTAATAGGAAACTATGGGCATTTGTTACAAATATTACAAACTATCAGATGGTAAAGTTAGAAGGCTTTTGGGAAGCACGAATACGAGATGCAGACACATAGATGTGGCAATTTCCCAAAAAACTCGGGCGTGGGCAAGTTTTTAAAATCAGTAGTATCTTCCACCAAAATATATTCCCTCTGTCCCAGAAAAAGTGATACTTTTACTTTTCTTGCCTAAAAATAGGCTAATTTAGAAAAGTAAAAGCATCAATTTTCATGGGACAGAGGGAGTATATCTTATGAATGCTAATTCTTACAAATGCTACCAATTTGCTCGCAAACTTTTGATCCTAAAGACTAAAGATCCATGTATACGAATGTCAAAACTTGCTCGGTCTTGGGGCATTACTAGTACACATTGATACTAAAATTGTGTATGACATACGTAAGTGATGTCATTCATGTGTCCATGATGTTTTCGTGCGTGTCCATGCTTCACAGTCATGCCGACATGAAACTTTGGATTTCAACCCAAGATTAAATCTGATATGGAACATAACTTGTAAGTATAGGGCTTAAGAAATAGAGACACCAGATTGGCTTGTCTAAGGAATAACTCTAGATTTATATATGTACAAGTGGATGTTTTATTCGTACATAGTGCTTGAGAAAAAGTGACACGTGATCGGCTAGTCTAAGGGAAGACTCCAGATTTACATATGTAAGGGTGGCTTACTTGATTTTTACTTGATTTGTTTCCTATATGAGGTGTGGAACCATTAAGAAAAGTAATTTAAAATATCATAACCCTTACACACCTCTTCATAAAATGTCATTGCAGTAAGCCGATATCCTGCTAAAAGTAAATATTCCTTTACAGCACAGTTAAGATCTTTACGCTCATTGTCCTTCAAAGGTCCCAGATCAGAAAAGGAAGTGTACCTCTTTCCCTGTTCAACTTTTGGTCCCTCGCCTGCACAATCACCTGCTTTAGAACCTGCAAATGCACCAGGAGAAAACTAAGTCAATTTATGTAATAGTTCCGTCACGAGCTAACTCACTTCTTTCATCGGAGGGTTTGAAAAGATTATATTGATTTTCGCCATCATACATGCTACACCACATAAGAAAAGTTACTTGGTGAAAGCAAATTGCTCTGAGTGGATGCAATTAAATGGGAAGTTTACCGTTCGATTCAGCCGACAATGGCTCGGTTCTCTTCTCTAGCTCTTCCTTGAGCCTCAAAATATCTTCTTGAGCTAAACGAAGGTCGTATTCACTTATTGCCAACCTTTCTTCCACAGTTTCTTTCTCCTCTAGCAAGCTTTGAGGATCTGCCACTGTTACATAGATAGATAAATGAAATCGCATATTATTTTCTGTCTCTCTATTGAAGGGTACAAAAGGAGAAGCCATTAATTAGTATCTCTATTACTGATCCACATAGCATAAGAAATATGCCAGAACGTTAACAAACGTAATCGTATGTGTAGTGCAAAAGTTTATTAAGTTTTTCTCCTCACACTCCACCAAGAAGAAAAAAAACAGACGGAAATAAGAGTAAGCTAAATATAGTATATCCCAAGATCAACAATGTGCAGTTTGAACTTTGAAGCAATATTATCAACTTTCAGACAGGATTTGTCACCAAACGGATGAACATATGAAAAACTATTCTGCATTTACAATTAGATAAACCAAGCTGATTCATCTAACCATCTCCTTTTTGGACATTTTTTGTGACAACCAACCAAAGCTTAACGTTCCTGCAACACCCTCTATGTTGATTTTCTTTCACTATTCTAAGACATCAGACTACTAGGCTACTACTTGTATGACCTAGCACCGAAACAGGGATAAAATGTCAACTCGAATCATTTCTGAACCTACAAAACATTTACGATACATATGTACTCAAACTCCGATTACTCTATATCTACTTTAAAAGATGCAATATGTCTTGCCTGAGTGGACTTGCCGAAGACACAGTGCATGATAGGTCACCACCATAGGTTCAAGCTCTCATTGTATAAACATTGAGTGTAATCCTCAAACTTCGCCTAGTTAGATTCACAAAGTTTGTCAAACTACAATTATCAAGACAACCATAAAACGTCTAATAAGATGCATTACTTCGTAACTCACTACTAATTTCCTTCAAGTCTTCGAAACTATCAACCAATTTAAGTGCTGAATTATACTAACACCATGCCAAAGATGCTTATACACTAACCGCACCTTATCTCAGTTCAATTTACACCTATAAGGATAATGATCTCTTAATGTCAGCTCCTAATTAGATCTTGTTCTACGAGATCTCAAATCAATACAATATTTCAAGAAAAGCGAAGTAAATAAATGAGAGTACCACGGAGAGTGTTGAAACGAGAGATCTGATCAGGAGGAAACTGAGATGGATCTGAGAAGAATTCTTTAAGTCGAATAGCTTGTGCATCTCTACCATCATCAAGTAATTCATGAAGTAACTCAAATGCTGATAACAAGTAATTCTCTTCAAGAAGGAAATTCACAACACAGTTACACAGAGATGATTTCTCCACATCCATCTTCAGATCTCTGAGTGTATGTGTTATTGGTAGATCATTTCATGTGTTTCAGGGTAGATTTTTTTGATATAGAAATTGGGTAGGGTTTTAAATCGAGATCAATTGATTTTCTTGCGAAATTAAGCGAAGTCAGAAGTGAAGAAGGGTGGATTTATTTTTAAGTTGTTTTTCGTAATAAATGAGAAGTGTGTGTTTATTTGGGAATTGCTGCCTTGGGGGAAAACATCAACGAGTCCAGCGGGAACTCCTACAACCAACATGGTCTATCAAGAGTTAGGGCCTACGGGTGTCAACGAGCCTACCGATTATTTTGTTCGGTTCCGGTACCGGTTCTAAACAATTTTTTTTAATTTTTATTGACTACCTCATTCAAATTGAGATTTGAAGGATTACATAAAAGGTAGATAGACACACCATCTGCTTTCATCATTATACATTGCATATTGACATAACAAATGTGCAATGTGATTTGCATCTTTTGAATTACATAAAATCAACATGGAAGAGACTAACATAGATTTTGAACCTACAAGTGAGAAAATTGATGCACAAGGAATATTGTGATCTTTCCCCAAAGTGACTCGTTGAACTTTGATTGCATCTCCTTCAATTTTCTCATCGACAAGATTAAGATTTTTCTTCACTTGGATTTCCAAAACCCAAACCTTTGTATCATCCATCAGAGAAGAAGTAGAAGTTGTTTCAAATCAGTCAGGTATTCAAAATTTCTTCTCGAATTATTCTGTATAAGATTTCGTCCAACAAAAGATATCTTCTCTATAGATTGTTGACACAATAATTGAAGAAAAAAAAACTCTGCCACAAATCCAGATATTGATTATATCATTCAATAAGTAATCTAGGCATATAAAAGCCATTGGAGAATAAAAGAAAAACATACTAATAAACCTAGAATCATTTTAGAAAACAATAGTTTTATTAAAATTAGATATACATATATTTACAACAATTGTACTCAAATCTAAGCATGAGATCTAAAAAACTCAGACCAAATCTCACTTAAAAATCATTTATGTTGTTTATTTTGGTTTCAATTTAAGATAGTTTTCAAAATATTATTATTATTTATTCATCAATCTCCTAACTGAATTTTTTTAAAAGATAGTTATATTAATTAAAAAAAAAACGATACCAAAGTTATATAAATCCTTTGTATGTTTGCTTAAGATTCAAAAATAAACAAATATTCGGGTAATCGCCGAAAATTTATGTTGGGGTGTCTAATTCATTGACGGTACTAATATTTAGTCTCAGCACCGTTTCCGATTTTCGGAAATCAACCCGTTGACAACCGTATTCACATTCTTATAATAAGATTAGCAGGTTGTTTGTTTTTTCCCTGACTGTTTGTGTTTTGCGGATTTAACTGACTCGTCTGATTCTGGTTCATCTGGTTCTGATTAATTACATCTGAATTTGACTAAATATATTTGATTCGAAAATTATTGTATCGTCAGATATTTATCCAACGAGTCACATGTAAAAGTATACATGACTCAAATTGTAGAGGTATAAAGCTATCGAAGACACATGTCAGCATCCGGGAGAAGGAGTAGGATAAAAGTGAAGAAGGACGAAGCCAGGAAATATTGTATGTGAGTGAGTTGTCTTAATCGAATATATTAAAAGGCGTGCGCAAGATCGAAGATAGCTTGGAGGACTTCGAAGAGGACGAATCAATACACATCCTCGATAACGTCATCGAGGAAAGATACCGAAAGATGTAATAATCAGTCTTAACCTCGGTGTCATCTCGAAGAGCACCGACTTACTCAACAACTTCTTACACCCACGATTGTGTAGTTTGTCTTATTAGCTGCCTCCTACTACTGTATCTCGCACTATAAAAGGCGAGCTTGGGCTCAGTTGTAAGGGTTGGATTTTTGGTAAGACTTGGGGTTTTTGAGAGAGACTAGGTTAGTAAGTGATGTATAATCTCCTCTGGTCTTTAAGCACATGATTCATGCAGAATTAATGAGAGAAATACATTACCGCAGATGAATGTTTAGATCTTTACTCTTTATCTTTGTCATTAATAAGTCTTTTATTATCGAATAGTTTCTGATTAATAGTTCGATGCACTACTTTACACTGAAATTACTCTTGAAACTCTTTGCTTTAGATTTCTCATGATGGTTGTTGGGTATGAAATCTCTAGTCAGATTTTATACCGACACACAAATACCTCCGAGTCAGATATCGAATCAGACATCAGAAAATAGAAAGAAAAAAAAATGATCTGACAATTGACTCAAAGGTGAGTCAGATGCAGACCACGAATCATGCCCAAACAAACATGGTGTAGGTCGGATGTCACTCTTTACAGCGACCCAGAGCCAAAAACCGCCACTAAATTCAAACTCAGAAGATTATTGAATCGATAAATAATTTGGCGTTGACTTCGATCTTAAATCATCTCCTCAATGACTTCGTCGTTGTACTTCAGTGGCATTAGAGATTGTAGAAGATCATTCTTGGAGATTGTGAGAAGATCCTTAGGTATTTAGGCCCATGTTTATGCACCTTGGCAAATGTGTCGGTTTGCCTGGCCAAGTGGCTTAGCAAATGGCCAGCGCCACTCTGGTAACGATATAAATTCTACCGAGCGAGATTGTTTCTCTCGCTGGCGATACAAACTATATTGCTCGATATAAACTATGTCTCCACTGATCAAGTCTTTTTTCTATAAATAGGAGCCTTCTCTTCACAAATATTCATAATTCTGTTTTTATATCTTTCTCTAATACATTTCTTTCGTAATGGCTTCTCAGAAGAAAAAAATGGGAATAATCAGTGGTTAACGTATGAATAATTAACCTAGGAGCCTGAATCTGAGGCATATTACCTTAAAATTTCCAAAGCCTTCGTACTATGGATCTGACTACTACGGGTTCAATGGATACGCCAGCACTAGCTAGGCTACATCTACACCACATTATCTCCCTTCGCAACTTCCTTCAGATACCCCGACTGTACAAAATTATTCTGCTCAGACAATTCTGTCAGGTAAGCCACCATTTGTTTGGGAGTCACAGACTCTTAATGAGCAGTTGGAGATTATTATGATTCCAATTACTTCTCAAGGTATGCAAAATCCGTATTTGGGGATACCTGGTACACTGGAGGAATAACAAACAAGGTTGAATAAATATGCTCATTTTTTCGATCAATTTCAGAAGTTGCATGTGTCGGAGCTTTGTCGAGAGAAGGTGGAGGGAATGATGTATAACATGAGTCTCGGTTTCTACCAGTCATGGTGAGGGAAGTATTGGAGGTGGTAGAAGTGGTCGTGGAAGTTGATCATCCTGCCTTCATATCGTGAAAGAAACTCAAAACAACACTCTTGGAACGGGTCAAGCTTCTGATTATGTCGTTGACATGGGAGCATCTCAAATCGTCACTTCTGGTTATTCCTCTGACATTGGGGCAGCTCAAAGCGTCATTCCCAGCTATGGCATTGACATTGAAGTCATTCAGAACCAAAATCTTTATATCCTAGTTGCCACAGTTGATCAAATCAGATTCCAGCCATTTCATCGTCCCACCAACCCGATTTGTATGCATGAGCTTGAGGATTCTGATAATTATACTTTGCCTCCTGACTATAGTTCCTATGTTGAGGTTGACAAGGAAACCATCAACAATTTCAACTCTGGCATTTTCATATATCTGAATCAACACCAGCAAGACTAAATGTAGTTTTTTTCATTATATTTAAATTATAACTTAACACTTAAATTAAAATCAAATTATTACAGAACGATCATTCAAATTTCAAGATGGTTTTATTGTTGATCTCCAAGGTGATGTGGAGTTCACTAATGGTCAGTTTGATTATTCTTTTATTCTTCATCCTTATCAAAACTATTTAGACGAGATCGAGTCTTAAGGAAAAGCCTGAGAGGGAAACCATCAAGTATTATTTTAGTGAGGGCTCATTCAATCTTTGTTCTAAGATTAATATCACCATAGGGACTTGCCAAGAGAATGCGACTTTCACGGTTGGGGCATTCTACGGTAAAACTCTGCATATATTTTAAGAATATATCATGATTAAATGCTTACAAAGATAAACAATGACACGATTCTTACCCTTTATATGGTGGGAATCCACATCCAAATATGTAACCTACGGTAATCCACAGGTTTAACTGATCCAGGTTTCTCTTCAAGGTTTTCGAGTACCAATTTTTACCGTTGTTGTGTCACTTATCAATAACGATAATGCTCATCATTTTCATATGGTTTAATGGTGTTGTACTTTTCAATGGGTAACCTTCTTTTCTTAAATTTAAACCTTATATCTCGAGACTTTAGTCATGAAACCTTGGAAATAAACATATAGAGTAGCTATCTAATATATGTTGTTGTATCCAATTAACAGGAATCCTCCCAGGATCCCTGAATTCATATTGTCTGAATCCACATTTAAGAAAGTAGCTTGTCTTGTCCATACAAATATCAACCATTTCATCACAGCCATCTACGATATCGCGTGTGGCAAGAACTTACAGTTTTTTCTTCTGGTACTTAAAGTTTCTACCCTGAATTGTTTCATTGCCCGTTGATTCAACAAAAATAAATGTTAAACTGGGAAAACTACTTGTTTGCGCAGGTCGTTGTTTATCTTTGGTTACTATCTATGTTTGGAGCATATTTTAGCATTTTGAATCTTATATTCATTGGTAAGATACAAACTGCCCCAGACCAAGTTTGTTTTCATATCATTAGTTTCAACTTTCTAATCTTTTGCTATAAATATGCATCAACCAGGTTTTCTCTGTGTTAGAACTTTACCGTCTCTTTACGACCGATATAAAGACGAAGTGGATTACATTGCTAACAAATGGAGCAAAGACATGAGAAGAGTTTACAGGATATTCGACTCCCGAGTCCTTAAAAGAATTCTCAGAGGACTAGTGAAGCAGAAGGAATAAATGATCGACAAGCTTAATCAAATAAATGGTTTTTACTACTTGTAAAAACATTTGATGTGTAAATGAAGATTCGTACAAATAATATTACCCTAATTTATTTAAACAAGATAAAGAATAGTTTACTGAATATATAAGATTTACAAGAAATGTTAAATGTGCCTTGAATTTGTTTTACTTTTATCTGAGCTTTCCACAAATTGAAAAACATTAGAAATTCTACTGATTAAAGGTATTCCCTCATACTGCTAACTAATATAGTCCCTCATATAATACATCGAATAAAGGGTGAATTGTTATGTATCCATTCTCACAACACGAAACAAAACTTGGTACAAAAATAAGTTTCCTAATTCTACCTCTAGGTTTCTTCATTGCCTTTACCTTTCCTAGTAAGCATATTAGTGAAGTTTCCTCTCATGATCCGCCTAAATATCGTGTTTCTGCTTGGATTTGCTGGACATTTTTAGGACTCTCAACAGGTTCTGGTTGTTCCACATTTTCGGAATAAGTTTATTTATAAGTTTTTATAATTTGTTTTAAAACAACCAAACAAATATCTAAATAAGAGGCTACTGAATAATATTCATCGTCGTCATCCTCGCTGACATGCGTGTCACTAGAGAAATCCCGTTGAATAATTGGAAGAGGATTACCTAAAACTTTCAAGTTGGCTTCTTGAAACGGTAAGTGATTATTATATGTACTGCAATACTTGCATGAATCTATTGGTTTAGGTAGACATTTATAGCATGTCCCTCCATGCTTACCAGAGAAGCTGCAAATAGTATTGCAATACTCATTGCACAGGATGAAAGACAAAGAAGAATCTTGACTCCATTGCTCGCATGAATCTGCTATTTCTAGAAGACACTTGTAACATGTCTGTTCATACTTCCTACACGACCTACAAAAGATATTGCAATGCTCACGACACAAAAACATTGAAAAAGGCTTTGAGAAACTATCCCTTTTTTTCCCATCTGATAAGAGCTCTATTATGATTCTCTGCTCAAGATTATCTAATGATGTTCAGAGAAATTCAGAAGATGTAACGTCCTTAGTATACAGGTTGGTAGTCTTGTAAGACAAGAATTTAGTTTTCTAATCAGGTCGGGTTTAGGAGTTCTAATTGGTTTTAGAAACCTGTAAAAGGCGAGTACCCTCTGGGTTCTAAGGTAAGTTCCTTGTTTAGAATCTTGTATCCTTTTGGTGAAATTTAGTATAAATTCACATTTTATAATCAACTAGTCAAAAAAAGTTGAGATCTGTTATTTGAAAATCTTCAAAGTTTCTCTCTTGGATAGATGGTACAGCTGGACTTGGATAGAGCTAATGGCAGGTCCGTTCTAGTGCAACTAAGGAGGAAAAAACTGCATACTTTTGAGATTTAAATTGAAGGAATAACTCAATGGCGTAATGGGTAGTACAACAGAATATAGAAACCAGGACAGAGAACCTATATTAACAAGGGTGTAGTGTATGTTGTTCTTCATCAACAATGTTAACAACTTATAAAAGAAACAAAAAACAATTAATAGTTGTTAAAATAAAATTACTAATTTGGTTATACAACTCAATTGTTATTTGGTTTTAAGAAGGCTTACCTCATTAGCTATGTTATAAGCTCGATCATTCAGTTGATGCACCATGGAAAACTACTTTTATGTGGTCTGGTGTCATGAGTTCACTCTGTTTATTTACATGAGATATCTTTTATGATTTGGTCGACGTGATAGAAAATTACATTAACTTGCCCTTACATGTTATTTAAGATTAATTTAATCTTTTTCACGGTGCATTAGCTACCATTAAATAGTTAAATCCTTGTCAAACTAAATTTGCAACTTTGAAATATTGAAACCCCAAATAGTCAAATCCAGTTTATTTAAACAGTGGCGTATTGGATCGAGATTATATGGTTATAAATATATTTGAATTTTGATTGGGTCAAGATAAAAACATCATTGATTTTTTTTCTCTTATTTCACAATTGATTGAAGCTAATAGTTATAGCTCTCTGTTGCATTACAAAGATGCGCCATTAAGTGGAACAACTCAACTCAGAAATAACTAAGTGAAAAGAAAGAGGAATAGAACTCCAAATGTCAGAAGATCAAACTTAAACTTATTGATGACTTCGATACATAGTTACTCATTTATCTAGATGATCCATTTGGTATCAAATGACTGCGATAAGAAAAAAAAATTGTTAATAGTTAATCATGGACCTAAGGCTTATTAGCTTATTTCACAGGAATCAGAGGAAATTGGCATTTTGATTGGACAGAATTAAGAACATTATAAAATGGGCTTCCGTCTACGGTCCGAGATAGAGTTGCCAGATATTCTTGGGGTGACTTCTATTTTCTAATTCCCAAAAAGCACCACAATAGATGTGTATCAATTTGGTAGAAAGGTGGTGGCCTACGACGCACGCATTCCCCTTCTTAAGCTTTGAGTTTGGTAAGTTTGATTTGATATTTTAATTTAATCTCTACATTAATATTTTATATGAAATTGCATGTCCAATTAGTTTAGGTAGACATTCCACACCCTGAACAGTTAAATTAAACAATATAATTGTTGTTATGTGAATTACTCCCCTTGTGGTTTATCTGCGGTGTGGTTTATTTACTCCCATTGAAATTAATTATCGGTGTGGGCAACATAGCTCTATTTGACCAAGATGAATAGTTGTATAATTTAAACGAAAGATGCTTCTTCCAAATTTTATTTCTAGCAGTGTTAGGGAAGACCATAAAACCTTGAAAGGTGGCGGAATATATTGTTCAGTGTTGAAGATATTCTTACAAAATAATACAAATTCATTTGGTACTGATATCTATGATAAACTCGGAAGAATGTTTGTTTGGTGGTTTACTTGGCAATTATTCTTTCCCAACTCGACCAGTATGTCAAAGGTTAGGTGGCATGAAGCGTTACAAGACCTCGACGCGACTCCACATTATAATTGAGGGTTTCCTATTTTAGTTGAACTACATATATCCCTCGATACAATGTCTATTGGGTCGTCAACTTTCAATGGTTTATGGGGAATAATAGAGGTATATAATTGAAAAACTCAGTTTGTAATAACAATTTTAATTTTATATTTTGAATGATATGAAGCTATGTTTTCTTTTTCCGTACGTTCAGTATTGGTGGTATACCTACTTCCGTATCGACACCCCAATACTTAAGGACAATATGCCAATATAATTCCGCTTATGACCAATTGGGAAAATGATCAACGTGATGATGCGGATATGTCATATTATGCGCACATGATACATCATATGACAAGAAACCATTTCAATGTGATTGTTCATCCTTATAAAATTTTGACTCAGTTTCCAAATGTCGAATCTCAAAAAATTATGCAATATTCACTAAAGAGGGTCGTCTTCTTCTGTCTGTCATCGGAACGGGGCATCTGTATTTGGGGAAAGAATTTTATACCAGTTAACTGGTATTTTTGCAAAGCCATAAACCCCCCATGCAGAGGTTATAACTCTAAATCAGATTTTGTGGATTTTCATCAACATGGTTTGCAAAAATATGAAAATAATTCCAGACAAGTGCATGAGATAATACCTCAATTGGTACAATTCCATCGTGAATCCGGTAATAGGTATTGCTAATATGCACTCATTTGGGTTTGACTTGTCAGCGTTAGCTACGGTCGGACGCAGTAGATTTTTCGTTCTCGGTCCTATTTCCCCAGATGAACCCTACACAATAAGGTACACGATTGTTTGAGTTTCATCAAAAATACAATAGGGGTTTTCGTTTATAGCTTCACAAGGAGACGCCATGACAATTACAATTGTCTCACAATCCATGGATCATGCTTATCCTTATTACGGTGTAGTAGCCACTGAAGATCAACTGAGGGTCCAACTTAACGATGTGTGATGACTAAATCAAAACTCATAAAAATTCATATGGAGAGGTAACCCAATGGCGTAACGAAAAGATGTTTTCATATATGGGTTCAAATTTCAATAATACAACTCTCAGTGATCATCACAAATTATAGCACGAGGATGTTGGACAAACAGAGTTTTGAACTGAAGTTGACCAGGTGCAAGAGACACAAGACACTCATGTAATTCATCCATCAGAAAGACCACATGGAGTAGGATTTTATTCATGGAACCCGAATGAACAAGTTTATCATGTTCCACCAACATAACCCTACCATAACTACTTTGAAACAACCAAGCACATTTACTTTGTTGTTAGAGCATGCTCGGTCAACCCCACCAAGCGTTGGTATGTCAAGCTTGGTTGTCATAATTTAGTTTTCAAAACTCGTATACTTGAACATGTCTACTAATAGTCAGACTTCACTAGGTTAGACCTTTAGGTAGATGATGGCTGGATTATCTGGAAGATTAATCAAGAACTGAAGACGAATGAAGAACAAATTATAATATCCTCCTTCAACAAAAAGGTTAGTCCTCTAGACAGTATGATTCCAGTGGTCCTCTACTCTGAGCTGAACGATTAGTCTAATCGAAGCTTGTGACTGTTAGTACATTCAACAATGTCTATGAACTCTTTCTTGAGTTTCATAACCTGAAAGAATTCTCTAATGGAGTCTTCTTCTTATACTCCATTATTGTTTTCCTCGAACCAATTCAATACAAGTTCTTAGGAACTTGTATTATTAATATTATTTCATGGTGAATGGCTTTATGAAGTTTATCTTCATTTCCTGAATGCCTGCACTTATATTGATAAGGATTTTCCAATCCGAATATATTGTGTCTGGACCAAGTTGAGTTTTATACTCGTTGTTAACATAGATCACCTTGTTTATTCTATGTCAATGCTCTTCTGATATCATTGACACTCAAGGTGTGTTGTAGAGTTTCTGGAGCTAGACTTTCTATCAACCTGGATTTGTAAGCGAAACGCTGATTTCATGTGCCAAACCGATAGACTCTAGTATTGGAATCAAGTTGTTTATTAGGATATGTATTTATTGCTAAGTTTCTTGATTATCCTCAAGAACACTTTTATCTCCATTATAAGGACTTCATTGAATCTGGGAAAAGAACAAGAAGTTTATTTGATTAATATCATAGGCATAAGAATCTTGTTCATATCAAGGAGTTTATTAATATAAACATAATAGCCTTGATTCGGTATCATAGAACCACCTCACTTAATTTTGTGATATTTGGTTGAATACCAGTTTATTGGATCTATAGATTTTGTTCCTTCCTGTATTGATCTATTGTCTCAGAAGGAAATTTAATCGTCTGATTGGAGGTCGGCTATCGATGGTCTTCACGAAGGACTGTGAAGCAACTCTTGGATTGGAGGTTCAAGGGATTACATGTGCGGGATCACTTTGTGATTTGAGACACAGGAATACTGAGGGGAAGCATTTGATTGTCGTTAATTGGATCAAGTGTTTTAGCCATCGTGACCGAAGTCTGATAGTAGGCGTGTATGGTGTATTAATTCTTAAGAGTATTCATTTTGGTCTGGACGAGGTCCCGGGGTTTTTCTGCTGGATTGCAGTTTCCTCGTTAACAAAATCTTGTGTGTGATTTACATTTCTGCACTATATTTGTGTATCATTTATATTGTGTAAATCATTGTATGTTAACAATATCCTTTTTGTAACTTGTACTGATTCCCACTTGTGTGAATTGATCAGTACAAAAAGATACTTTGGTAATTCAACCTTAATTCCTCAAAGGTTGTGCAAAGTTGTCTATATATGTTGTTGGTGAAAAAGGATTTGGTGGTGTACTCGGTATCCACGCCTTTTCATTTGTAACTTAGCATATCGACTCTTCCACCATATATAACAGGTGTACATGCCATCGTAAATTTTGTAGCCACGAGTAATAATATATATGGATGTGTTAAGGGACTGGAATGATCTTCGATTGTTTGATGGTTCTCAAATGAATGATTGAAAGTTGTTGTGTAATTCTAGTTGTAATTAATAATTTTTTATTAAGTTAACTTGATATAATTCAAATTAATTAATTATCATTTCGTCTCATTAAAATTAACTAGAGTCACTAAATGAACAACTACAATTAAAATTAAAAGTACAATTAAAACTAAAAACTAATGAGAATGAACCACTTCGTTTTGCTTGTCTTGTATGTGGTAGAGAAACTTCCAAAGCAAAACAGTTGAACCTGTTCATTACCATACGGATGTTGAAACAACCTTCGAAATCGGAAGATTTGCTTTCATATCTTTGACATTCCCCTGCAGTTCTTATTAACACTCATCATTACGTTTGCCTCCATTCTCATTCAGTTGACTTGCATGGTCAAAGCTACAAATTCGTTTACTTCTTTGGATATTGTGTTAATGCAGTTACATCACAAATACATATTTGAATTTCCGCCCTCGGTGATGAATTTTTGAAACATGCTGTGTAAAAACCCGTTTTTCTTAGCAAGCTGGACCGGTCTGATATTGTGATGCAAAACTTCTACAAAACAATAAATATTCTCATGTAGTATATTTAGGACCACGAACTCTAGCGGCAACCATCTTCCAAGAGTTTAGATGAAAAATTAATTGGAAATACAAATGATTAGTGTGGGAGAAGGTGTATATATACGAAGACCACGAACTCTAGCGGCAGCCATCTTATAAGAGATTAGTTTAATAATTAATTGGAATTACATATGATTAGTATACTATGGGAATAGAGATGTTGAGAAGGTGTATCTTGAAATTGATAAAATGATTTGTGTTTATAGAATATTCAAAGAGAGTCGTCGGATGTAGCAATTGTAAAGTTGAAGATCTGTCAACGGACATGGCCAGGCGCGACAAAATTTCTATCTTCCCGATAGAACTTGGGTAGCTCTCCCTAACATTAGTTGCTCCATTTTCAGTGTTTGTTTGGCTTGTTCTGCTGTTCATTTCATAGTGCGATTAAAATGGACAAATCTTTAATTTGGTCATTCCTGCTAATGTTTTTGATTAGAGCTTTTATAATTTCTATCTATCTATTCTATTATATAAAGCCAACTAGGCTTAGTGAAGCTGTAACTTTTTTGTCAATTTTGCCCCTATTTTGATAGTTTACATGCACAATTCAGACAAATCAGTGGGGGTATAACAGTAATTAAACTTATAAATCATTCTTATTACTAATTTACCCATGTTGTTTTACATTAACATAAATCTTATTAAGGGTATAATAGTAATTTTACACTAGAGAATGGTCATACACGTGCACAGCACGTGTGGAACGTTCTAGTGGAGGAAAAAGCTATCCACGTCTTTGTGGTTGTGGGCCAAAATTGCCACTATGGATGAAAATATGGACCAAAATTACCATATTATGGATGAAAATATCATCCACAACTTTGTGAGACCCCAGCAGGAATCTCTCAAAATTGTGGGGTAGTCCGTTTGGAAATTTGATGACTGGATAGATGATCCGGGTACTGAATGTTCGGATGATTTTTTTTTTCTTTCTTCCTTCTGATCCTTGAATGACCGGATGGGTTAGTTTTTTAATTTAAAATTGTTGTCTGGATAAACAATATACACAAGATCCTAATTTTTCTTATTGTCATCCCATGACCGGATGGATCATCATTTTCTTTTTTTCCGTGGTGGGATTTACCTCTTTCGATTATGGAGATTCTACAAATCTATGGATACTCCTAAGTTATGGATGTTTTAATATCCGTACCATAGAGTTACCCTACCAATATATATTATCTCTGTTAACATGGATCTCTAAACCAACCATTTTTGTGTGGTTTCATAAAAATATCGTTTATGCATTTTACAAAGTTGTTGATGGGATACCATTTTGATACACCTCCAAATAAATTGGTACAATGTTGGCATTTTATACATTAGAAATGCTTCATTCCCAAGGTTATAAAAAGTGACAACGATTCTCCGACTCGCAAATTCTCCGTATGATTCAATACCTAAAATAAAAAACAAGTCATTTCACAATTCACGATTTCAATACCTCTTACACTACCATATATATGCTCGCCATTTTTCCGGTGTATGCACTTTGTGAGGCCTAAATTTAGCTCACCAAACCCATGGTGGTCAGTTAATGGGGACCTAGCATGCTAGCAACCAGCCAAAACTCATGCGTTGGTCAACTTCGTTTGGGAAAAAAATACAAGGCCCGTTTCCATTGTAATTGCCCTGGACTGCTGCCACTACCGCGTCACCACGTGAGAAGTGCGGGCTTCTTTCAAAGCTTCCAATTTCTTTGCTTCCACGTGGCTCACTTATTATCCATAACGTCTGAATTTTGATTCATCCTTTTTTTGGTTAGAGTAGAGACACCATTGCTAGCTAAGCATTCCACAAACTGTCTCAGAAAGATATCATCATCAGCTTTTATTGCTTCTAACTTTGTCCCCCCGCCCTTTGATCACTAAAACAGTATCTTAGCCAATCTTTTATGCATCTTATCTCCTGCCATTGCTAGTTGCTGCATCTTCTCCAAGTAAGTATATTGCTTCTACTGCCTGTTTGCCAAAGAACCATTACTAATTGCACATTAACTGAAGATGCTGTTCTTCTCTGTTGGTTCTAGCATACAGAATTGCGATGGAGATACGTGAGAGCGAGGAAGAACGGGAGAGAATTCAGACAGTTAAAGGAGATATGAACTTCTACGGAGAAAAGGGATCGAAGAAGACTCCAATCGAAATTCCAGAGGTATGAATTCGGGTTATTCTCAAAGTTCTTTAGTACAATTCCAAAATTTTAGACCTTAGGTACTGCACCAGTTTGTTAGGAACGTATGCTCACTGGTTTTGGTAACGGTCCATCCTTGTTCACATATTCGTAATCCAAACGCTACCAACGGGTGCAAGTTTCGAACAATTGACGCCGAATGCCTGATTCGTACGCTTAGTTTATGACACTATAATTTGAGGCATGTTAGTATATGAACATTGATTTCTAGTGGTTTCTGCTTTGTTGAGATTTTGATGCATTAAAAATCTATTGCACAGAAGAAACTACCTTCGAAGACGAAAGAGCTTCATTTCGCGCAAAAGGATATCAATCAATTTAGCAAGAGCTGGAAAACGTCAGAATCAATAAGAACCCAAGCTGAATCGGAACTCGTGAATGCAAGACAGACAGTGAAAGATCTCACTCTTCAGATTGAAGAATCAAATGTGAAAACAAATGCACAAAGAAGGGAACTCGAAACACTCAAGAAGTCCAACAGAAGCCAAGAGAAATTGGCATTGGATGTTGGGAAGTCAGATAGTGCTAATGAGTATGCTGAAGCGCAGAAAGAATTGCAATCAGTAAAAGAGGAGTTGTGCAAGATTAAGCTTGATATGGCTCATGTCATGGAAATAAAAGCAGAAGCCAATAAAGAAACTGATGCTGCAATTTCGAGTATAAGATCCTGCTCAAGAACTATAGAAACACTAAGGAAAGAAATTGAAGAAGCCAATGAAGAACAAGTACTGGTCGAATTGGCCAAGATTGAGGCCGTTAGAGAATGCGGAGCCATTAAAGCCCAAAGAGAAGAAGAAGGTGCTAAATTCCTGAACAAAATGGAAAAAATGAAGAGTAGAATGAAAGATCTTATTCAAGAGACCGATCGAATAAAAGAGCTTGAAATCACACTTGCCATTACAAATTCTGAAGTTGCTGTTTTACAAAGTGAATTGAAGCTAGTTAAAGCCATGGAAATAAGGTCTAATGAAGAAAAAACTCCAGAAGAAGACACCTCTAATAAGAATCAAATGAACGAAGACAAATCCACGACATTATCCTTGTTACAGTCGGTAACTGAAGAAATGGAAGCATCAAAGAAAGAACTGGCACGTATTAAGAGGGGAGGATTTAAGTTAATGGCTTCCATGGATATCATAAGAGAAGAATGCAAGCGTGTAAATGAAGAAACAACGCGGCTAAAGAAAGCAGAAAAGGAAACAGATGCAACTGTTCAGAATCTAAATACGAAACTCTTACGAGCCAAAAGCAGGTTGGAAGCAACATCTTCAGCTGAGGAAAAAGCTAAATCTATTGTATCAAATTTGTCAATCACATTTCAGCAGTTAAAGTCCGAGAGCGACACAGCAAAGAGAGAGTCAGGAATGATAAACGAAGAACTTGTATGCATTAATGAAGAAAAGCAGAAGAACGAATCCGAGATCAAGTTAACTGAAGAGAAACTGCAATCAGCTGTACAAGAACTTGAACTTGTCAAGTCGTCAGAAGAAAAAGCCCTGGAGAAACTGAAGACTCTTGCTGAGAGGACAATGAAATCTAGAGCATCCAAATCACAACATTCGTCTTCTATAACAATCTCAAA
>JAJJMA010121078.1:0-11433 GCA_023529015.1 Papaver nudicaule
ATTTCCAGTCACCTTCACGACGGAGATCTTGAACTCTTACACCCAAAGCACATTCTCAACCTGATCTCAAGTTTCTTCGTTGTTTCTCTCCCTAGATCAACCTCTATCCTCTCTGTGACCGAAGCAAGACGTGAACGACCATTGACTTGGTTTAGGCTCGTCTTGTTCGACCTTGATCTCGAGCACTACGAAAGTACCCAGAGACGGTGCATTGTTTTTCCAGTGGGAGATCAATCTCTCGGTCCCAAAAAATTTTCCTTGGGGAGACGGCTACTCTAGGGAAGATGGCGTCGGAAACTTATCTTAATACACCGATCCACATTGAGAGCTTCACCGCTTACGACAAATCAGCGAAGGAGGAGGCTACCCTTCTCATCGAAAGACTATGCGAGCTCCTCCATTTTTCAAAGGGACAACGTGTGGACACGTTCGACGCTCTCAACCGCATCGCTTTTGAAGCAAACCTAACTCCAACGATACCCATGATCTCCGAAATGTCCATAGCAGCTGATACACAGACGCAGGACATCACCTTCACCGATAAGGATATGATGGATGAGGAGGGACACAATCGCGCTCTCTACGTAACCGCTCACATCAAAGTCACGTAGTTCAAGAAAGCACTGGTCGACACCGGAGCTGCAGCCAACATAATCTCCCTCAAAACTCTTAGGATCGCGAGAATTCATAAACAACAAATAGTCAACCATCCCATCATAATGAAAGACTTCGAGGGGAACAAGACAAGTACCTACGGACACGTCAACTTGGAATTGAAGTGGGACCCATCCACACGAAGGCTAAGTTTCACGTGATCGAAAAGGAGCCAGAATACCACATGCGTATCTTCGAAGTTCAAACTCTATCTTTTTGATTTGTGCTTCAACAAATTAATGAGTTTGATATTCTCGGTTTGAAGTTTGAATTCGTTCATCTTCAATGTACAACTAAGTGGGATTAAGTCATCATCTGAAATATGGTTAGTCGTTCTAGTTAGTAGACACATGATTTCGGATCAATACTGTACGTTATTAAATCTTCGTATAATTTACTACTCAATCAAATATTCATTTGATTATTCAATTGATGTTTTGATTTGAATTCTTGGATATCATTAATGTGACATCTATATTGGAATCAAGAATTCAGGAGATTTAATATTTTGCTAGTTACTCGTGGAATCTCGCACCGTACTTCCAATGGTATATCTATTTGCGTGATTCGGAATGTTTGAACCTATGTGTTCACTTAAGCTTAACACACAAGGCTTTGTCCACGTTTGTTATGATACGTTTATGCGGAACGTTGAACCACGTTGGACCGGATCCCACTTCCACCTAGGTTCGTCTGGTTAGCCCAACAATACCAAGGAAGTAATGTCGACATTATTAAAGCTGGTGACAACATTTGGAAGTAATAATATCTAAGGAGATTTTCGAAACTAAGGACACGTTTTCGAATTGAGATCTTTCCCAGGGATCATATTTGGTAAGCACCATATTTTGAATTAAAAGAAATATCCAAATATACCTTAAGATATTATTTGCTTTGATTGCTCTTGGCTAAACATGTTTCGAAAATATATTTTCTTTATGGAATATATTTTTCTTAAATGTAAAATGCTAGAGTATTAGTTCTCATTAAAAGCTATGAGACTAAATGGGGAATTTCGGAACTATTATGTAAATGTGCTTTGTGGAATTTCCGAAATTAACTTTGCCTCATTTCAAAGCTAAAGCCTTAGTCAATATAAATAAAGGTGGTATCTCTCCTGAAAGCTTTATCCCTCTAACCAAGCTCTTCTTCGAAATTGTAAGCTTGTGTTTGTCGCTTTTCTTTTCAGTTACCTTTGAGCTTTTTCTCTCGGTCTAGAATTGCGTGAAAGTCTTCTCTTGGGATCGAGAAGCCTAAAAGTACCTCTTACGGGAAACTAGTTTATGTTTACTAGTCTTCTTTGTATTGTACTTGTGTTCTGTTCTATCACGTCTATCAAACCGAACGATCTTGTTTATTCTAAGGTCCTTCTCTTCTGATATAAGGCCACTCAAGATCGTTGTGATTAGAACATACTCTTTATCTATTAACCTGGATTTGTCAGCAAGCCACTTTCGGTTTGTGTGCCTAAACTATAGATATTGAGTGGAATCAAGATCGCTGTTATTGGATTTGTTCTTTGCAGGTACATCATTCTTCACGGTCATATCATATCGTACTTGCTATAGCTATATGCTTGATTCCAACTGGGACGACAAGGTTGCTCTTTCGGGAGTTTAGGTTTTGAAACCTTGATCGATATCTCGAGGTGTTTATTGCCTAAGTAAACTAATAACCTCGCTCTTGGTGTGAAAAGACTTCGGTGAAATATCTGTTAGTTACCAAGGATATCATCTAGCGATTTGACCTGCCGTTATTTGGTTGTTGTCCGCTATTTGGTGGTTGTAATCGTCCGATTGGAGGTCGGGTAGCGATAGTCCTCGCGACGGGCTGTGAGGCAACTCTTGCGTAAGACAGTAACGTGTGTCTGTTTACGTAGGGCAGTACATGTGCGTGACCACCTTGCTGTGGTTGGAGGCGTAGGAATACTAAGGGGAAATCTTTGTGACTAATAGTCGTATTAGGGTCATATTGTCTGCACCAGCTAGTCCGAAGTCTGAGAGTAGGTGTGTTGGCGGCTTAATTCTTAAGAGTATTCAAAACTGGACTAGGTCCCGGGGTTTTTCTACGAGTTTGTAGTTTCCTCGTTAACAAAATCTTGTGTGTACTTTACTTTACTTCCGCATTATATTTGAGTCATCTTATATAATTAAAGTATCGTACTTGGTTGGTTGACATAGTCTTTCGGATTTTTGTATTAACTCCCTTATGTGAATCAATCATATCTGAAAGAGATCTTGTTCTTGAGTTCTTGATTACAGGAACCGGTCAAGGTTTGACTTATAGGTGGGCTAAAATAAAAGATTGGTGGTGTACTCGGTACCATCGTCTTAACAATTGGTATCAGAGCAGGCAAACACCTTAAGATCTAACAATCTGTGTCTTGGTCGATCCAACCTATAAGAATAACCATGAATAAGAATAATGATTCTAGTTCAGTCAATGTACCTCCAAGATTTGACGGGACAAACTATCTCTGGTGGAAATCCGCTATGCGGTCCTTTATTTTGTCTAGAGACTTTGAAACCTGGACGTTGGTTGTCAAAGGCTACTCTTGTCCTTTAAAAACTGGTTCTACGTCCGAATATAAAGAACTAGTTGATCTAGAAGGCGATGAGCAGACAAAGGTTAAGAAAAATTCTGATGGATTAAATGCCATTATTCATGCGGTCACTCCTGATCTCTATCATCACGTGTCTACGTGTGAAACCTCGAAAGAGGCTTGGGACATCTTGGAAACCATATTTGAAGGGAATACCTCTGAAAAATAAGCCCGACTAAAGGCTCTTACTTCGAATTGGGAAAATCTTCGTATGAGTGATGACGACACCTTCGAGGAATTCCACCTTAGACTATCTGAAATAGTCAATGCCTCATTCTCTTTAGGCAAAGATATTCCAGAGAAGGATATCGTGTGTAAGATACCCAGGTCTCTGCCATCCAGGTACGAAGCTACAAGGCACGCAATCCTGGAAGCAAATACTGACCTGTCCAAACTCACCCGAAGTACACTGGTAGGTAAACTCAGAATTTTCGACCATGAGCACAATGTGTCAAAAAGAGACAACATTGCATTCAATGCTAAAAGGAATGATGTAGGATCTTCTGAAAAGAGAAAACATAATCCCAGCAATGTATGTGATGATGTCTTGGACGAAAAATCTGAGGAAGAACTAAATTCTACTATGTCTCTTATTACTAGTCAATTTCGTGATATACTTAAACGACGAAACAAGAGGTTCGTTAAAAATGTCTCCACCACTCATCGACCTCATGATCGTGTTACTCCAAAAAGGGATCCACCAAAAGAGGACAGTGATGACCAACCTCAATGCTTTACGTGTAAAGATTTCGGTCACTATTCGAAAGAATGTCCAAATACCAGGAAATACAGTGGTACGCGAGCCCTGGCAGTAACATTAGACGAATCTTCGGATGCATATGAGACTGATGATGAGGAGGTTTCGAACCTGGCATTTACTGTCGTTGTATCTGGTAATATTGTATCTTTTTCTGCAGATTCGATGACTTGTTCAAATAATCAAGAGGATACTCCTATGCTGGATTCTGTCGATCCGGAAAAGCAATATTGCTTGCTCTGTATAACAAACTGTCATACCATTAGCAATTGCACAATCTTTAAAAAGAAAGTAAAATATGCTAAATGGTTACGAAGGAAGACCAATAAACTTATTGATCACCTTAACAGTTTCAGAACGTCAACTCTTGTGTCTTCATCCCTTGTTCTATCTTCAAATGCAGCTTCTATCAACTCTTGTGAGACAGAAGGTGAGAAGTTCATACTCAAAAGGGAGACTAATACAAGTATTTCGAACTCAGAAAATAATTTTCTTTTTTATTTAAAAAAAAATAATGATAAAAAAAAAGAGAAAGGGAGAAATTTTTTTGAATAAAATTTCTTTTTGCAATCAATAAAGAAATCCTCTGTATATTTTTAAAAAAATATCTTTGATTCATCTATTTTTGGAAAAACTATTTCGAAAAAATAATCCTGTATTTAAAACAAAAGTTCGAAAATATTTGCTGATTAGTTTCGAAAAATCCTTTTGAGATATTCCTGGAAATATTTATATATCTTTGGTACTATAAGTAAAAATGGTGTGTGAGATTTCTCTCAAGTCTACCATGAATCCGGAATTGGTATCTTCTACCTCTAATGCTCTTAATGCTGTGTCTGTCTCCAATGGTCTCACTGATCTATTTCTTGATGATAAGAAATATGTTGGTAAAAACAAGAGGAAAAGATACTATGCTGCAAAGAAGGAAGAACTGGAACAGAGAAACAACATGTTTGTAGAACAATCTGCTACTGCATGGGAGCAAATCAAACTTGATATGCGTGTTCTCGCTGATTGCTTCACTAAAACTGTTCAGATGCAAGATACAATTATGAATAAGCAAGTCTATCTTCTTGGAGAATTGTTCAAGGCTAAAACTGAAGCGCAGAATCCTGTGTCTAAATCTGAATGAACTTTTCTAAATGCAGCAAAATGGTCTATAATTGTTCTCGAAACTATGATACATACACATGTTTCGATTCTGTTTATGAATAGTTAATACATGAGTATAATCCTTCTATTATTTGTATAGTTGAGCCTAAAGTGGAGGTTTCTCTTTAATTTGTGGCAAGACTTAGATTGGATATGGAAGGTTTCTCTACTGATTTAATTCATAACTCTACTGATTCTCGAATTGGTAATTTATGGATTTTATGGTCTTCTAATTTGGTTCGTCCGGTGGTTGTCAATTCTAGTAGGCAAGCAATCACGATTGAATCTGAGGGAGCTTTATTTTCTTTTGTTCACACTAGTTCGATTCAAACTGTTCGAAGAAATCTTTGGCAACAACTTGATTTGGACAGTTTGAATATGCCTTGGCTCATAATGGGAGATTTTAATTGTGTTCTTCGTGCTGATGAGAAGAAAGGTGGTTTGCCTCCTATTACTTCTGCTATTAATGAGTTTAGTGCGTGGATGGATGATAATAGTCTTTTCGAGACTGATGCATTATGCAACAAGTTTACTTGGGCAAATGGCCGTCAGGGGGCAGCTCGAATTGTTTGTAAACTTGATCGTGCTATTATTAATGCGGCTTGGCTAGATACCTATGAGAATTGGGGGTGTAAAGCTCTTCCAAGGGAAGTTTCCGACCATTCTACTCTATGTGGGTATCCTTTTACTGTTGATAGGCCTAACAGAACTCCGTTTCATGTGCAGAAGATGTGGTTTAGTCACCCGGATTTTCTTCGTATGGTTCTCGACAGTTGGAGTGAAGTCCTTTTGGGTTCTCCTGCTTATGTTTTTTCAACCAAGCTTAAGAGATTGAAACTTGTTATGAAACTTTGGAATCAGGAGGTGTTTGGTAATGTGTATACTCGGCTGAATCAGGCCGAAAGGCAACTTGAAGTTGCTACTTTGGTTTCTGATGATGATCCTTCTGATATTATAAAGTTTAACAAGGTGAAAGAGGCTCAATTGGTGGTTCATGACACTAGATGTCAACTTTCTACTATGTTGAAGAAAAAGTCTAGAAACAAATGGATTATGGACGGTGCGACTAATACAAATTTTTTCCATAATAATATTCGTATCAGTAGCAAAAATATTATTTCGGAACTAGTTGATGTTAATGGTGTCACAATTACTGATCAAAATCAGCTGAGAGAGCACATTGTGAACCATTACATTACTAAGTTCAACGGAGATGATTCCATTCTAGATAACTCTTTATTTGATGTAGACCATGAGGTTATCAATGAAGAGGAAAGAACTGCCATGGATGCAATTCCATCTGAGGAGGAAATTCGTACGGCTGTTTTTGACTTGGGGGCAGATAGTAGTCCAGGTCCAGATGGTTTTGCAGGTTTTTTCTATAGACACTGTTGGGATATTATCAATGATGATTTGATTGCAGCTATTCTCTTTTGTTGGCAGCTAAAGAAAATTCCTAACGGTGTTAACTCTAGCCTCATAATGCTACTCCCAAAGGTAAAAGGCGGTGTCTTGGATAAATTGATTTCAGATGAGCAGGTTGCATTCATGAAAGGGCGAAATATTCATGAGAATATTAGTTTGGCTTCTGAAATGGTGAACGAAATCGATATTAAAAGGAAGGATGGTAACCTTGGTTTAAAACTGGACATCACTCAAGCTTTTGATACGGTTAGCTGGAATTTTGTCTTGGAAGTGTTTAAAAGATATGGTTTTTCTGATTCTTGGTGCGAATGGATTCTCTCTATTTTTCGTTCAGCCAGAATTTATGTTCTGGTTAATGGAAGTCCTGAGGGATATTTTTCTATTGATAGAGGCTGAGGCAAGGCGACCCTTTATCTCCTCTTATTTGTTCTTATTGAAGATGTCTTGAGTAGAAATATCTTAAAACTCTTCAGAGAACGAAAGATGACTCATATGGTGACTCGCAAAGGTATTTCTCCCACCCATTTATTTTTAGCGGATGATATTATGGTTTTTTGCAAAGGTAATAGGAAGAGTTTGCATAATCTTGTTGATTTGTTGGAAAAGTATCGGCTTGCTTCGGGTCAAACTGTAAGCAGGCAGAAAAGCAAGCTTTATTATGGAGGGGGTTCTCTAAGTAGGAAAAGAGCAATTGTGAATTTTCTTGGTATGGGTTTGGCATCTTTTCCAGATAGATACTTGGGTGTGAAAGTTATGCCAAGAGCTATTAAATATAATCATATTCGCAATGTGGTGGAGAAGATTCAGAGTCAATTAGCCGGTTGGAAAGGTAAACTTCTTTCTTTCCAAGATAGAGTGGTTCTTGTCAAATCGGTTATTTCTAGCTATTCACTTCATAATATGGCAGTTTATAAGTGGCCTTTGAAGTTTATTCGTCAATGTGAAAAAGCTATTGCGACGGGTGATAGTCTTGTTGGAAGAGCTTTTGTAGTGGCTTTCGACAAGATTTGTTGTCCCTATTCTGAAGGTGGTTTGGGTCTAACAAGAATGCGTACTATGAACAAGGCGATTTTGATGAAACTATGGTGGAATATAAAAAATTCTGACAAAGTATGGGCAAATTATTTGAAGGCTAAGTTCTTAAAGAGAAATGGTGCTATTGTGGATTATCAAACCAAGTCGTCAATTCTGCCGGGTATACGTATGGTTTATAAAGAGGTGGACAACAACACAGCAGTAATTATTGGTGATGGTCGTGCTACTTCATTGTTCTTTGATGCATGGTGTGCAAATTATTCTTTGTCAGAGTTTTACCATATCCCAGATTCGGAAAGGAGTAATTTCATTTCAAGAGTTAGCGACTTAATTGTCGATAACTTGTGGGTAATACCACCAGATATTGCTAACGTTTTTATGGATGCAGGTATTAATATTGAGGATTTACCGAGTCCCATGGGAGGAAGGGATTTGGCAGTATGGAAACCTGATGAAAAGGGCAAGTTTTCTGTAGCGTCAGCCAGAAACTTAATACGACGGCATTTTGATGATTTTAGAGGTGCAAGCTTAATCTGGAAGAAATATATTCACCCGAGCCTGGCTAGCCAAAACTGGAAGTTCGAGAGGCGTGCATGTGCAACAGTGGACCAGATTCAAAAGAGATTTAAAATTCAAATGCCCAACAGGTGCGAAAACACTTAAAAAACACCGGGTTTTTACACCAAAAAAAAAAAATACACCGCTATGTGTCACACAACGATTGGTCCTCACTAATATGCGGGGCCCTGTATATCTTGGGTGGGGTGGGGTGTGGTGGGAATCTATGGTGGATGTGAATGCCACATAGCGGTGTAAGGGGAGGGTGTAGAAACCCGGTGTCCCTGTAGCACGACTGCAGCAGGTGTTGCGTGTGTACAATAGCTGAAGAAAGTCTGACACACCTGTTGTGGACATGTGATTATGCAACTGTCATTTGGAGTGGGTTGGAGATTTATTTAATTTACAACCATTGGCTGATTTTGTGGAGTGTTATAACCAAGCTAGTGGACGAAGTGCAATGAGTGCGGGCTGAACTTTGGAGAAATCGCAACAAAATCATTTATGAACAGAAGTGGATAATAGCGGTTAAACCACTACTTATTTTCAACCGTTCATCTGGTCATGATCGAGGGCTCTCATTTACTCCTGTTAGTGTTTGTGTGTCTTTTTCTGATTGGTCCAGCCTGGTTTACCGCTGGCTATCCGTACCGTTTTGTTAGTTGTATTTAACCAGGTGTTCTGGTTATTTTCGGTTGTAACGTTATCGCTTTCATTTCACTCTTTCTCTTTCTGTTTTTTCTCTGCAACTGTATTTTTCCATTAATGGTTTCTTTAATGAGTCCTTCGTTTCATTTCAATTTCTGAATCACTTTCAGTGATTCTAGTATGGTATCAGACTAAAAAGTTTATCTTCTTAGGTTCGATCTTTAATTTCGCTGCTTAATCAAGCAAATCTTGCTCCCTTTCTTGATTTATTCTTTCTCAGATCTGATTTCTTGATCTACTTCGTTCTTTTATGATCCGTGATTTTCCTTCTTCTTCAATGTCTGATTACGAAAATCCGACTGCTAATTCTTTTTCAGCCCTTTCTTCAAATCAACTTAATAATCTGGTCCATCTTAAACTTACAAAGGACAATTACATCACTTGGAAGAATATCTTGGATCCAGTTATTCAAAGATTCAGATTACTTAGATACTTAGATGGCTCGTATCCATGTCCTGCTCAATTCACCTCTCCCAGAAATCAAAACAGTGGAGTAGTGAATCCTTTATACAATGAATGGCGAGATGAAGACGCAACTATTCGCATGTGGCTAAATGGAGTTATATCTGATGGAGTTCTACCTCATTTCTCCAGATCTACAACAGCTCATCAACTCTGGACTAGCATTGAAGAAAGATTTGGAAGTTCATCTGATACTCATGCACTGCATTTGCGATCCAAACTTATGGCTATAACACAAGGTGTTTTTACCTGCAAAAACAATGTACCGTCTCTGGGTACTTTCGTAGTGCTCGGAGATCAAAGTCGAACAAGACAAGCCTAAACCAAGGATGGTCGTTCCCGTCTTGCTTCGGTCACAGAGAGGATAGAGGTTGGTCTAGGGAGGGAAACAACGAAGAAACTTGAGATCAGGTTGAGGATGTGTTTTGGGTGTAAGAGTTCAAGATCTCCGTCGTGAAGTCGACAGGAAATCTCCAAGGCTAGAAACGTGTTTCGATTCTCAGGTGTTTTCTCTGAGGCTCTGGTTGTTTCTGTTTTGTGTGTTCTAGGTGTTCTGAACGTTCTTGATGTTTTGCCTTGGAAGATAGAGGAAGCCTCTATTTATAGTTTGAACTCACCCTGATCTCTCGACAGAGAAGGTGGAAGTCGTGGAAGAGTGGAGGAGTGGAAGACATGCGTTGGTTTCCGTAACTGCCTGAGTCGTGTGGAACATGCCCACTCGCGCCATCTTCTCGTAACTGCCCACTATCTCCATCAGTTTCTTTCAACTGCCGTAGACCGCCAGACCAATACCCCTAAAGTTATCCCCCCGTGTGATGTTTTGATGTCTCGAGCGAGTGGTACGCAGATATTGCGTAGTTGAGTTGAGTAGAGTAGAGTTGTACGACTAATTGTCGTGACCAACAGGAGTGTAGTGCCTCCGGGACACGAGTATAGGAATGGCCTTGGTTGTCGGCCAAGGCCATAAGTGTTTAACGCCATAGACCAGGAGGCTAAGGCCTTGGTCTTTGGCCAAGGCCGACTAATTCAACGCGCTTTGGCGTTAGTTATGGTGGTGCGCCAGCTTGTTGTGGCGCCATGGATCATGGCGCCACGGTCTTGGCGTTTGGCCAAGGCCCACTTGTTGTGGCGCCATGGAGTATGGGCCACGGCCTTGGCTTATGGCCAAGGCCAGCCTGTTTGCAGCTATATTCCTCGTTATGGCCTTGGCCAAAGGCCAAGGCTTAAGTAGGTTTGTGGCGCCTTACGCCATGGCCTTGGCCTCTTGGCCAAGGCTGATTTTTGTGAATCCATGGTGGCTCATGGTTTGTGGTGCCTTGCTATGTGGCGTTTATGGCTTTGGCATCTGGCCAAGGTCGACTTTGGGGCAGCCTGTGCCTTAGTCGTGGTGTGAGTGCTTTTGCTACGACACACTTGGGGTCATGGCGTGTTTATCTATGGTATGCTAGACCATCCTGAACTTGGGATTAGGTCCGCTTAGGCCTGCTTAGGCTGATGTGTGCTTCTCAGAGAGCTCTGGACCGGCCTGGAGCTTCAATATTCCCGAGGTTTGCACCAAGACTCGTATGTTGAGTCGTATTAAGAGGAAATCCATGAGGATACGTCTCTGTTGATTCTTCACCGTGTACCATTGAGCAATCCGGCTCTGAGCAGATCAATGGGTTTAATATGCTGGTGAGATTATCAGTACTGCTCCATGATATTACCCTCCCCGCCGGAGTCATAAGAGAGAGCTCATAGAGAGTTTGTTTTGCTCACGGAATGGGTTGCACTCTGAGCTTATAGAGATGAGCCTGAATAGGCGATTGCCTTTAATAAGACGTGGTTTCGAGAGTGTTTTGACAATCTTGTCCCTCTCTCATTTTTCACCATCTACAGAAAGTCCCCTGGTTAGTGTGGAACAGAAATGTTTCATGCTAAGCACTCAGATGGTGATGTTATCTTTCGAGGGTTTAGGTGTTCTCAAGAGGTTTCCAGGAGTAAATCTCAGTGTGGACAACCCTAATAGTCAAGAGCAATTTTACGCTTGAGAAAGTTTTTTTTTTTTTTTTTTACAAAAGAACAAATACGCGCATGCGCA
>JAJJMA010121100.1:0-23691 GCA_023529015.1 Papaver nudicaule
ATGAAAAAGAAAACATGGAAGTAGTACAAGCAAATCATGCTTAACTCAAAAGATGACTACTTCTAGCATAGTGATTACCCAAACCCTAAGGAAAAGACAAAAGCTTTTTAATAAGGAGTTACCTATGCCGTACGAATACGAAATTCGTTTGGATACTCAAAGAGTTCCTTGATGATGGTTTTCCAGTCCTCATAATCTGACTCTGAGAGACCTGTCCAATCTTTGAAAAGAGACTAATTATACTAATTCCTCTTTAAAATTCTTCTGAGGATTTCCCAAGAGATTTTCAATCTTCTGCAGCACAAATTTAAGCTTGCGAACAAATTCGTGCGAAGTGTAAACGTTGATCACATGGTGTGCATTAGGAACACCTCTCTCTGATTTTGGATGTAGATATTCTTGATCAAGCTTTTCTTCATAGTAATCTCTGTTTCTAATAACGCTTTCTGTGATAGAAGCCATGATGTCAATATTGAAGAGAATTTTATTAGAACACAAATATATAGTGTTTGTGAACGGTGCGAACTTTAGGAAACAAGTTCGTGAGGAGGTTTTTTATAGACTTTCTCTACATTGCTTTGTAGATGTACCTCTTTTAATTTCCAACATAATTAAGTTTATATATCAACTTATATGTTTAAGAAATTGTTTCCAAGAGCATAATATCTGACAGGGTCAAATGGATATTCCCATGGTTCTTGTTCTCGACTCTTGCCTTAGGAGCCAGAGGCAGGGAGAGATTTCCAAAAGAAGTCAAGAGAAAGTTGATATCCACGTCGAGTCATTACATTTTGGATTCAGATAAGACGTGATGTACACCCATTTATACGATTATAGCATCGGACTCACTACAATAAGGAGTCTCACCAGTGGCGTAAGGAATAACTATAACAACCTCTTTGGGATTTATTGTTATATACCATCAGGACAAAAGGTCACATAACCAATTGAGCGTGGATTCATCTCCTTGGAGCATTATTCCTGAAAATAATGTTGGACATAAAAGTAATCTAACAAAAACAACTGACTTGTTCTTTCTAATCAGATGAACTGATTTAGTTTTGACGTTTCAGAATCACAAGTCACAAATTTGAAACGTCATCCACATAATTTTAAGTGGAGAACGGGTGAGCATAATGCTCACGATCAGTTTTTGTAGGATAATTCTTACCTTACCTCTTTTTCCTGATGACAAAGGAACAGCATTAGCTAAATTGCTCAGCTTTTGATTCATCTTCTTTACGTCATTCTCGAGTTTAGCAATAATAGCCTTTCTTTGAAGAAACTTTCTACATCTTCTTAGGATATGATTATCCTTCCCACAGAATGAGCAACATTGCTTCTGAGATTTATTTTTCCCAGAGGCTTCAAAATCAAAATTGGTTTTTTCATTGACAGGAGGAGATGATCCTGCAAGTATGGAAGTGCTGTTGTTCGTGAAAGAGTTACTTTTGTAACCTAAACCATTTGTATCTCCAAATGACTTTTGCCCAAAAAGCATGGCTGAAATTTTATCCGAGCTACCAGATAATTTTTGCAGGTCATCTTTTAGGGTATTATTTTCTGATAGAAGTCTTGACAATTCACAGTTTGATTTCTCAAGCTGATCATTGCTTATCAGAAGCGATTCTTCATTCCTTTTAAGAGATTCTTTTAGCAAAAGATTTTCTTTTAAGAGAATTTCGTTTTTATCCAGAAATTCAAGTATCAGATTATCTGAATCATCTTCATCAGAATTCTTGGCTATTAAGGCCTGATCAAGCACGTTCTCGAAGAGATGTTCATTAGGCATTTCATCGAGAGTGGCCAAGAGAGAGTTGTGGTACTCCTTGCTTGGACATTCTTTCATCATATGTCTATAACCACGACACTTGAAGCATTGGATTTCTTCCTCTGGAGTATCCTCAGTTTTCTTTGGAGATTCTGAATTCTCGAACTGTTGTTTGGAACTTTGCATCCTTTTGTTCTTCAGAAGTTCTCTAATCTGTTGAGTGATCAAGGACAAGGTAGAATTTATGTCAGAATTATCTTGATCATCACACTCATCAACCCAAGAATCGCTAGATGTTGTGGGATTAGGATCACTATTAGCTTTGAATGCTATAGACTTTTCAGTCTTGTGATCATGATCAAAGATTTTGAGTTTGGCAATAAGATCGCCTCTCTTTATATCAAAACCAAATGACTCTTGGATGGCATGTTTTTTGGAGTCATATTTTGAAGGTAGAGAGCTAAAGATTTTTCTCACGATTTATCTTTCCTCAATTGTTTTTCCAAGACTGCGAGGCATTAATAATTGTAGAAAGTTTGTGATTGAAATCTTCAAAGGTTTCTTCATCAGACATTCGGAGGTTTTCCCAATCTGATGAGAGAATTTGAAGACGAGCTTCTTTCTCTGAAGTGTTTCCTTCAAATATGTTTTGCAGAGTTTCCCAGGCTTTCTTTGATGTACTACACGTAGATACATGATGTTGAAGATCTGGGGTAAATGCATGGATGATCGCATTAAGCGCATCTGAATCTATCTTAGCTTCTTTCCTTTCATCATCGGAATATTGTGAGGGAGTTTTATCCTTTACATCATTACCGATTTTGATAGTGGGTATGGTAAACCCATATTGCACAAAGACCCAACACTGATAGTCTCGTGATTGAAGAAAAGAACGCATGGCGGATTTCCACCATAGATAGTTTGTGCCATCAAAGACTGGTGGAACATTCACATTAGCCGAATAATGTGTGTTCATAGTCCACGAAAGCGTCAAACACAGACAGTTACGTCCTTTCAAAGGTGTTTGCCGGCTCTGATACCAACTGAAAAGCGGGGATACCGAGATACACCACCAACTTTTAGTTTTCGTGAACCTAGTTGATTATGGTTGTTTGAACGATCTCACAAATCAATATTCAAACAACAACCTGAGTATAGTTCAGAGAACCGAACCCTAACAAGAACGTAGTTCTCGTTGATCTCAATAGAAATGGATTCACTCAAAGGTTATGAATCAACAAACTTGCAATTACTTCTATTATATAGATCAGAGACAATATAATGCGGAAGGGAAAAGTAATGCAAGACACCAGAATTTTGTTAACGAGGAAACTGCAAACCTAGCAGAAAAACCCCGGGACCTCGTCCAAATGTGAACACCCTTAGTATGAACGCTATACAGACGCTAGCCTACTCTCAGACTTCGGACTGGACTGTATCGAGACTGAATTCACCCTATAAGCAATTCAGCTACCAATGTGATCCTACGTCTCTTGGCTCCCGCAGTAGCCTACGTACTTGATTCCCCTAGATGACGTCCTTTACAGGCCTAGGAGTTGCTCCACTTCCCTTTGTGAAGACTAGCGCTACCCTGCCTATAACAGGACGCCTAAAAGTATCCAAGTGATTAAACGAGAATACGATTGTGATTTCCTTTAGACTTAAAGTCAAGGTTAATGGAAATCGATATGTTGAATAGGGCTTATTGATCTAGCCTAAACAACTTTACCTCTGAACGCGTGACGAACTTAGTATGAAACCTAGTTCGTGAGTTGCGTTTGGGAACTTCTAGGGTTTACGATACAAGATTTACCTTACGAAGTTTCTATCAAATCTTGGTCGTGATAAGATTGAAAGAATTCAATCGACCCAAGATACATGATGGAATTTTACTTCCGACCAGTGCTTCACGATCCTCAAGTGAAGTCTTTTCAATAGTCGTAGTCCTAAAAGGACTTCGAGATGACGGCCAACCTTTATGGAAGGATACACAGATGTGTAGAGGATTAAGATTGTATCTTGCAGAAGGTCATCTATTTATAGTGATCACCAAGGGAGGCTTTGTTTAATGTTTAAGCAACCTTGAGTAGGGCTCAAGCAAGTTCCGGAACTAGGAAAGTCCATAGCTTGAATACCCATTCTCAATCTTCTAAGAACTTTGGACTAAGCCAAAAGTTAAAGAAGACTCAACCTTATTCGAAGGTTCGCGACTTCTGGTCCAATGCTTGTTTGGACATCTCTTTGCGACTTCTGGTCCAAATACTTAGTTTGAACATCGCTTGGATTAAGTTGTTGAATTCCATGGGCCAAGACACGACAAGTCCGAGAACTAATTATGTCTAGACCGAAAACTTCAAGATATGAAAGTTGGAAGTTTTCGCATGGCTATGTGAACGCGTACACAGAGCAGTTCTTAGAGTTCAGGAGAATTCAGGAGAATTCTTGAACTTGTTACGCGTTCATGAACACGTTCATACAGACTTAGCTCGTTCTCTAAAATCCCAGAGGTGGTATATGTTTCATGTACGTGTTCACCGTTGGGGGTTGTTTTTCAAGAGATAACTCAACATACTCTACCTATACAAATTATCACAAGAGTGACAAATGCAAAGGCGAAGATCCTAGAATACCTTCAGATCATATAAACAACATCATAGACTATTGGTATGATAGAAATGGTAGAAACGAGACGGAAAGGGAATACCTTTCAAACCTTCAGCGAGGACGTAATGATTTATCAAGTAGTAAGCTTCGGTCTTCATCAGTCTTCGTCTCGATTACCTAGAACTATCCTAGTCCGAGTTGTAGAGTAAACTTATCAAGGATTGTGTTTTTGTCTCATAAACTTGACAACTGACTTGAGATAGCAACATCAGTGGGTTCAACCGAGCAATGCTCTAACAGGCTGAACCATGACAGGAGGTGACGACGGAAACTCCAGAAATTCTTGGAATTTCCCTAAGCGAATGAATATGTGAACCTCTTGCTGTACGCCAGTACAATTTTCTGTTGAATGACCGTGGAATAAATGGAACTGACAAAAATAATTGGTATTAGTTGGTGGGACTCTGGGGTTTCCTCTATTATAGGGATAGCAGATATCATCTCTGCAGTTTGAATTCTCAATTTGCCCCCACGCATCAGTATACGAAATACGAAGTTTGGGCAACGTAGCGTCCTGGAAGGGTTGCTGGTTCCCTCTACCAAATTTTCGGTTATCGCCATTGTATCTCTTATCGCCATTCCCATTTCGCCGACTGTCACGTCCGCCTCTACCATCATTTCTTCCTCGATTATCTTGCCTATCTCTTCCATCATAATTGTCTCGCTTTTGAGAGTTCCAATGCTGATCGGCGGTTACTTGTTGCTGCTGCCTCACAGTTTCTGGTACTACCATCGCCGAAGAAGAAGCCTTTGCCAATATCTGCTGCTCAGCTTTTTTCCATTCTCTTTTTATTTCTTCCTGCTCTTCTAAGGAGTAACTGTTGATTGAGTGAATTTGCTTGGCTCTTTCTTTCTTTAAGCGAGGCTCTTCCGCCTGAACTTCTTCATAATTTATCCATTCGTTTTGTTTAATTCTCATAGCTTTCATGTCTTTCGGCGCATCCCAAAATAAACTTTGATACATTGGGTCTGACGTCTCCATGGAGCTAATAAACGCCCTTATCTTATCCTTATCAGATACCGCTGTGCCTACTTCACTGCACAATTTTCTCCATCTTTGAATTAAACTTCTGTACGTCTCCGATGGTCTTTTTTTGATGTAAAACAATCTTTCTACGCCCGGACGACTTCTATTGTTCTGAATATACGTGCACAAGAACTTGCTCTCCAGTTTACTAAAGGAACCAATTTTACCTTCGTCCAACCCATCAAACCAAGCTAAAGCTTCATCTTTGAGAGCGGCGGGAAATGCATACACATTATGGGGTCTGAGTTTACCCATGCCGCCAGATCTCGCTTATAACTTCTCAGGTGCTGAGCGGGATCCCCCGTTCCATCGAAAGTGGACGTGAATTTTGGCATGGTGAATCTTGTAGATACGTGCCCATACAATCTTTAAAGGGCGTCTTCTTTGCCTCAGAGAGCGTCGTTTTAAATTTTGACTCCTTCGAGGATCCTCCTAATGCTGCCACCTTGCTTTTTAGCCGGCGAAGCTCTTTCCTTACTCCCATATCCATCTTGTCTTGCTTTTCCGAATCATAATCTTCGCTATCTCTTCTAAATATATCCTTCCTTCTGCCCCTCTCATCATATTTCGCTGACGAATCAGAAACTTCGATTGTGCTGGCCCTGCTCCTTTCTGAACGGCGAGTGGTGTGCGCTTGTGTGACTCCTGCTCTGTATCACTTTTCTATTCTCTGCCATTAATTCTCTGTGGCTCTGTAGGACAGACTCCATCTGCAATTGCATCTGAATCTGCATCTGAGCTGTTTGCCGGTTATTTGCCTCAAGGATCTGCTTTAGCAAGGTTTCTGTAGTGTTAGTGGATCCTGTGTTGTCTGCTACCGTTGTACTACTGGCGGCCTGCTGAACATCCGCTGCCATAATCGGCTCGGCGACGACTGCTGGAGCTTCCGCCACGACATTAGGTGTTTCGCCGATAGCTCTTGGGATTACGTTCGCCGCTGCGATACTTCCTGTATTAACATCCTAAGTTGTACCCACAACGTTAGAAGATTCACCAATCGCCCTCTGAGCTGGTCTACTGCCATTGACTGCATCGCCGAGGGTACTCGCGTCGACCTTGCTGCCAACCCTTCGTAGTAACATGCTGGGTTCAACTGCTGCTCCCGCATTCTCCAGGTGGGTGATATCCTCTATCAAGATCTCGTCTTGATGAAGTTGCTGCCTGGGTGACCGCCGAGATGAACTCGCCAAAAGAGAACTCGGTAAGCCTACTGGTTCTGATCCTCTGCTTCTGGTGTTGTGACTACCAGGAAATACCAATGGTGTAGGAAGGATGGGGTACCGTGGAGGCCTACCCGCTGGAGCTCTGCTCCTGGGACCCATTCGCCGAAGATCTGTAAAAGAAGACAAACACACTTCCTGACAGTATTGCTCTGTTAGTACTATGGGTAAGTGCCAAACGAGTTAGTTGGATAGCTTTTCAGAATGTTGTTGGAGAAATGACAAAAAATGGCAGCCTTAACTCAAATGATGCACATATGATGACCTAATCATGGCAGGGAGGGCTAAATTGACATTTTTCTTTTTATGTCAACTGCAAAAACATCTAGAGTAACTTGAGTTTTCAATCAACAGGGCTGTACGGCGACATTTTTAAGAATTTTTGAAAACATTTTATCTACAACCCAAAGTACTCGTTAATTCACCGGAACACAATGCTTTTATAGCAACTTCTAACAACGACTGATAATATATATCTATATTTTCTCCAAACATACCCAAAATAGCATGTTTTCTTCAAGATAGATGATCAATCCTACGTCGTGATCTAAAACATACTAAAAATAATATTTTTTCTAACAAAGAAAATCATTAAATGCCGTACTCGTGTGACATGAGTGCAATATGTGATGAACCCAACTAATCAAATGAGAAAGGATTAAGTTCTGAGTTGCAAAACTCCTTAAACAACGACATAACTTGCTAAAAATAGCACTTTTTCTCGGACACTAACAAAACAGATGAAACTTCACCGAGTAAGCATAATAACAGGACCATATATGTATTAACCTTAGCAAATCATGATGAAAAACAAGGAAAAAACAAATTCAATCCCTAATCTAGCGCCAAAATGTAACTGTCTAAAATCCTATGGGTTAGATCTTAGACAGTACACCCAAATATCATACACAGAATCATGCATACACAAAATAGTAAAGAGTTAAGAGTTAGAGATACTTGACAAGGATTTTACTTGGTTCGCCCTCGTAAGTGAGGACTACATCCAAGGGGTTTCACTAAAATATGCATCATTACAATTCTCTCACCTTGCTTAATCTTCTAAGTATGAACTCTCAACAAGAACCCTAATCTCGGCACTGGGCTAAGGAGAGCAAGTAGGATACTTTTCCTCTATCTAGACCAAACCAAGAAATGTCCAACCCTTTTCTCAAGGGTTTCTCTCGCTATTTATAGAGGTTTACAAAGTGGAAAACAGCTAATACAAACAATAACTTTCTGACACTAATTTGTCTCTACTCGCCGACACACCATGTCACCGAGGTAGTCTTTCTTTTATCAAGCCTTGGCGGCCAAGTCTTCTTGAGGATAAGGATTGCTGACGAGGTTCCCACTGAGTCAACAGGTCAACTCTGACAATCTATCCGTTCTGACGAGTAATAAATGCTCAACCACTTCTTAACTACCTCCGCTGTGACGCCTTGGCTTTCGCTGATATTACTTCGCTCATCAGTTCCTTTTATGTGCTTCACTGATTCTCCCGTTCTCCTTTATTCGTTGGTCTCTTAGTTGAGTGCTTCGCCCAGAGCTTCCGCCAATGATTCCATACCTCTCGCGAGTAATCTCTTTTGTACGTCTTCACCCTTAGGATGCTATTATTAGGCGAATGCATTTTCTACCCTTACAAATACTTCGGTAATGGATCATGTTTATGTATTTGATTCATTAATATCGGAACTTAAGTTGTTGGTGAGAACATGAATGATCAACACAAAGCTCTACAATTGATCTGGACACTTCCGGAGTCATATAAAACGTTATCTCAAAATTTTATGAGTTTATCATCGTTTACCACATTAGAAGTCTGCAATGCTTTGGTTGTGGAAGAGAGATCGAGTCAGTAATACTATTGAAAGTGCGTTTATAGCTGACGGGAAGAGAACTGGTATCAACAAAGGGAAGAGAATGGTGTTCAAAGATGATTGTTACAAGTGTCAGCAACCAGGGCATTGTGCTAGGGATTGTCCTAGGAAGAAGGATGGTTTAAGAAATGATTCAACTAGTTTTCTTATAGATACTGTAGCTGTAGCGATGCTATCAGAAGGTGGTTATCGTGATGAGGTCCTACTAACGCTTGCAAACCTTATAGGTCAGGGAGGATGGGTTTTAGATTGTGGTGCCACTGTGCATATTTGCAACAATCATTCGTTATACAACAATTATGAAGATTGTAGCGGTTTGTCTACATGGGGGACATCTCTAAATTGCTGATTTATGGAGTTGGTGAAGTCCACCTGGAATTGCTTGATGGCTCAGTTCAAACAATCACAAATGTTAGACATGTGTCGGAGATGAAGTGGAATCTAATTAGTTTACCTACTTTAGAATTGCTTGGAATTAGATGCTCTATTAAAGATGGAGCAATGAGTGTATATCATGGGAATAATGTAATCTTAATGGAAGTCGATGCATGAGCTTTTATAAGTTACTTGGAACTGTTGTTTGTGGTGGTGCTAGAATATCCTTGAGAAATATATTATCTGGTGGTACTAAAGCAACAAAGAGGAGGTTAGGCTTAGGTGGTGCATCTGGACAAAAGTTTAATACAACTCAACGGAGGATGTTAGTGAATATGTTCATATCGTACATGTCTCAATTATCAACCTAGATAATTGAGGGCTCTTAGGAGAGCGACCCTGAATAAGTGTGGGACAAAAGAAGATTTTTAATACGTCAAAATGAAGAAGTAAGGAAATGACAACTGGTTTTGTTCATGTCACAAAAGGTGGTGATTATTAGGTGTTCCGTGAAAGAATGTTCTAGAGACTTCTAGAATATTTTGGATCGGTACAATTACTTGGAGTGTTTCCCAAGTTGGGTGTTTTCTTTATACAGGACTTCTAGTCGGATTAGAAAATCCTGGGTTCGGAGAGAACCTAATTTTAACATATTAAACTTTGTTCTAAGTTGAATCGCATGTGTTGTTGATGAAGCACCAAATCTTTGTTGTAAATTTTGCCAAAGATTTCTTGAAGTTACTAAATCCGTGACATAAACAACGACAGTAGGAGAAATTGAAGCATTCAAAAGCAAAAGAATACATGTATCTTCATTTTGCCACTTTGTATATATGCTCTGGATTAACATGTCTTACAAGACTTGCAACCATGTTTGTGTATCACTTAGGACATGGATTTGTTTCATCAACATAACTAAGAACCTTGAATTTCCTGAGAACATGTATGATTAAAGATTTCCAAATGAGAAAATTATCTTCATGAAGTTTAATAGGAATCATATTACCTAGTGTATATGGTGGTACACTAGTAATCAAATAATTTTGATTTGTAGTCAACATTAATGGGGCTAGTTTTTGAGATTTAGGTAGAGAAAGCAGACTGGTTAGTTCAAAAAACTAGATCTTTGAGCGGAAGAAGGATCAAGAACCTTGAAAATCAGAGAGGTTTTCATTCTGATACCATGGAAGGAATGATAATCAGATTGTCATTAACTCAAACAGAAGAAGGATTACAAACTTATACAGACAAGAATTGATGGTAAAACAAGAGCAGAATTGTTGGCAAAGTGTGACTTATATAGGACCGACACGTATAAACTTTGTTAACCAATTGTAAATTGTAACTAACTAAACAGGTGTAATAAAACTACACTATTCTGTCACTAGGAAATGACCCACAAAGTTCATTAGTTCTAATGGAAATAGTGTAGAGATATACTATCAGATGAAGCAATTCAGGCATGATATAAATACCATGTGCCTACAATCAAGAGGAAGAAAATAGCTCCCATCTCTTAATCCATTGCCACTATTATTTGATTTGGTGTTTCTGCAGGCCTACATCATTCCAAATCGGTTTATTCCTCTCTTAGAGAGTTGATTGTGTAATGGGTTTCTAACTCTATTGTCTTGAAGCTAACAATCATCATTTAGCTAACCTTGGTGCCTGAAATCTTTGGCAAATACATAAAACAAGATGTGAAATCTCTGATAATAAACTGCATCATCCAAGTATATTAGGATCTACATGAATCATATTTATGGCCAAGTCTCCTCTCTAAATAAGCAGTGTTGTCCCAACTTGGAGCATTGGCAGATGATGTCTTAAAATAAATATTAATGTTTCTTTATTTATGAGAATTCTAACGAAAGTTTTACTTTAATTATTCGTTATTGTCTAGGAAAATTCTTGGGAACAATGGCCTACTTTGCAAGAGTCAGACATGTGAATCAAGCTGAGTCTTTTGTGTTGTTGGAAGCTCTCAAGTGAATCCAGCGATTATACTTCCAGATTGTCATCGTTGAAAGTGATAAAAAGTCTGTTTTAAACGTTGTAATGATAGTGTTGAAGGTTTCAAATGGCAGGATATGAAAACATATTGCTTGACTGCCAATTGTTAGGAAAATCTTAAATAACAGGTCTTGTAATGTTTCTTTCCAAAGATGGTGTTGCAACCATGCTGCTGAGTTGGGCCGACCGAAATTGACTTGATATTTAAAGAATGATAACCCACAACTTCTGATTTACACCATCAAGTTGATCGAAATTCTGGTAGGTCTGGCCGGTTTTCGAGCCGGAAAACGGTAAAAAAAAAACGTTGTGCAAACTATTTGGTGACGCTTTTATTCAATTGATAAAATTAGATGGGATTTGATCATTCATTTCCAAATCTGATTTCAAAATTGAAGATAGGTTCCCAATTACTGTTAGTCTCCATCAACTTCATAAAATAACATCATTTTCATCTCTAATTGGGATCAAATTGAAAGAAAATTGAAAATTGTAGTTAGGTAGGAACGAATATACGCGTTGTAATAATTTTTTTTATGTTTTTGTATTTGATTTTTTAGATCGCTTGCTCGCCGTGGAAACAGTCATCTAGTATTAGTTTCCAAGAATGGTGGCATAAGCCCCCAAGAGTCTTAAGTCAAATCCTGTAATGTGAAAGCCAGTTCCAGTCTGTGTAGGGTGTCTATTGTACTTGCTTTGTAGCTTTTTTCTTTTTTGATTAATATTGTATCCTTTCTGTTTGATCAGAAAAGGGAAGAAAAAAACAAGTACAATTTTATCTACAAATTAGACTAGTTCATTGTCATGTTACAATTTCATCGATTACCTCAGATTTGACTAGTTCATTGTTGTTACCATAATATATATGTCAGTCCTGCAAGTGTAACCACCGTCCAACTAAGCTTGTTTAGTAGATTTCTCTTTGTAGGAATATATGGATCCTATTACTAGGATTTGTAGGCTCCGAGAACTATTGGAATCCCCTGATTATTATTGATAAGCAAACTAAAAAAGTTGAAGCATTATAAAAAAAATAAAATAATATTGAATAATAATAAAATTTATCTTTGATTATCTCGCCAGCCTCGTATTATATATAGCCAAGCAACTTTCGAAGCTGCTAAGTGGCCCCCGTTTCCATCCCAAATTTCCCCCCCACTATGTATCACAATCTAAATGGCTAAGCCATCCCAACCCCATTTGGAACAACTGGGGTTTTCATATTTAGTGTTTGGACCAATGATGGCATGACACGTAGACGGAGCGGAGGGAGAGATTTGGGGGTGGAGTACGAAGCATTTTCGAGCAACTTTGACTACACTAGCCCGTTTGCTGTGCTTGTGCCTATCTAGCATCCCTTTTCCAGCAGGATCTTTTCTGACACAGTCCGGATTTCTCCAGTCCTTGTGCGTGCAACACTGAAATCTGAGTCGACCAAAACTCCCTGCTCCGTTGCTTAAGCACGGCCCACTTCTCAGCTTAAGCACGACCCACTCATTATAACTTCCGATAGAAATTTAGTGTAATATAAACTAACTTTGTTGATATCGTAATTTTTGCGCGTCCCAGGACTCGGAACTTGTAAGGTACAATTTGAGGTGATCCTTAAGAATTGTATTGTCAACCCTCTCGTTGTGGTAAGCTTTGCAGACAAAATATATGACAGATTGAGTTACAAGTCCGATCAGAATCACTCCAGCAACTACAAAGAGACACAATATGGCATATACCGTCCTAATAAACGTCTCCCACCCAGTAGATAGAGAAAAATGTGTTGAAATTCTAAAATCCTTGAGAATAACCTCAAAAAGTCCCATCTGAACCAAAAATAAGAAACCATACAAGATAGTGCTGATCGCACATGAAACCAAAAGCTTACCCTTGATCAATCTAAAACTTCTCCGCATGGCTTTAACCCCACACAAACCTTCTTCAAGCACAGATACAACACAAGCCAAATGATAAATGGCATTTATGTATACAGACACAACCACGTAAATGACTATTAAAATTGCTGTGGCTATTTTGAAAACGGCGTAAATCACTGGAGATTTGTGTAGTAGTAGTACTCCCAATCCCAAAATCAACGGAAACATTAGCATAGCTCCCAGAATTATTTGACAAACAATGTATCCTAAGAATGTAATGACAAGTCTTTTCCATACTCTAGGAACGACATTTATAACTTTCTCTAACGTTATATCATCATCCTTGATATAAACACATGCAACAATGAATACAACCGCAGACGTCGAGATAAGTGAAATCATGATGACGAGGCCATTGTATCCGACATTGAATAGAACCAAACACACATGTATTTGCTTGATATTCAAATCTTTAGAATCTCGCGCATTGTCAAGTTTTTCGTACATACCTCTGGAGATCCGCAGGTTAGCTAAGAAGATGAAGGAAACAGGAAAAATAAGACTAAGAGTGATTTTGGTAAAGATTTCTCTCCATATATATATGATGCTGAAAGCTTCTGCGTGAATACCAATGAAACCGAATGATTTAAGATATTCTCGATCTCTATGATCCATTGATGAATATATCTTGCAGCTTTGCTTGTTTTCGCAGGTCCGAATAATTAAAAGGTTGACGAGAAAGAAAATGATTTCCTAGTTGAATGCTGCAATTTGAGTTTTGTGTAGTGAGTTGTTTGATGATCAGTTGTACAATTCTTGCAAATTGATTTAAGCCATTGATGTGCCCACTACACGTACGTACAACTAATATTATGTATGAAGATGTTACTTGAATACGAATCAGGTTCAGTTCTCTTGAATCCAGCATATACAACGAGCTGATTAACCAACACAACCGAACTGTGAACTGGAATAACAGAACCAGTTGTAGAATCTTAACAGAACCAGTTGTAGAATCTTAATCTTCTTTGGAAGCTTTTAACCGAATTTCTTATAGATTACTGGTTGCCAAAAGTTCTGAGGTAACATTTCTGATCGTACAATAAAATTTCTTATACATTAACGATTACTTCAATCAGGGAGGAGGGTGCCACGCAAGATGAACAAAGAACATCAGACCCAGGGAAGTTTGGCCACATTTCTCTTCTTACGTCTCTGCAAAAATATAAAGGCTGATTTGGGGGCCGAAGGAAATGATCAGGGGACCGGATTTTTTATTCCTATCCTAGAGATGGTTATAAGGGGTGTCAAAATGATATAAAAAGTCTAAGTTACCCTTTTAAATTAAGGATTAACAAAAACCTTTATCGTCTCCTCCATCGTCTCATCGTCTCATCGTCTCCTCCATCGTCTCATCGTCTCCTCCCGTTGTTTAATTTTGTCTATGATTAAGTTTTTATGCTTTGATTCCTCTTTTGAATGGTTAAAAATGATAGTTCAGAGTGATTTTCGGCTGGATAAAACCCTAAAAATCTAGACGAAAATCAATTATCGTCTGTGTTGAAAAATAAGTTACCAAATGTGTCGCAGCCAATCCAGCCGAAAATAGGCTTAATTTTGAAAAAGCTAGCCGAAAATTTACTGTGCATCGTCTTCTTCATCGTCTTCTTCTATTTTCGGCTGGATTCTGGGTTAAAATTGAGCCGAAAATAGGCTATAGAATCACAAAATCTAATTGTCGGCTGGGTGAAACCCTAAAAATCTACACGAAAATCAATTATCGTATGTATTTCATACAACAAAACCAGACGAAAAATAAGTTACCAAATGTGTCGCAGCCAATCCAGCCGAAAATAGGCTTAATTTTGAAAAAGCTAGCCGAAAATTTACTGTACATCGTCTTCTCCATCGTCTTCTTCTATTTTCGGCTGGATTCTGGGTTAAAATTGAGCCGAAAATAGGCTATGGAATCACAAAATCTAATTGTCGGCTGGGTGAAACCCTAAAAATCTAGACGAAAATCAATTATCGTCTGTATTTCATACAACAAAACCAGACGAAAAATAAGTTACCAAATGTGTCGCAGCCAATCCAGCCGAAAATAGGCTTAATTTTGAAAAAGCTAGCCGAAAATTTACTGTACAGCGTCTTCTCCATCGTCTTCTTCTATTTTCGGCTGGATTCTGGATTAAAATTGAGCCGAAAATAGGCTATGGAATCACAAAATCTAATTTAGTTTCGGCTGGATTTGTTGCCAAAAATCCAGACGAAAATTAATGGTGGTGGTGGCAGTGGCGCTGGTGCCGGTAGTAGTGGTGGTGGCGGCAGTTTGAATAGTTTAACAACTAATCTAAGTTTAGTTAAACTAATCTGATTCATTAGTTCTAATTAAATAGGGATATTTTGGTATTTAAGAAAATATGTCGGATAAGGGGTTTTTGAAAAAGCTTAGAAATAACTCTATTTTGTTTTATTATCCGGTCCCCTGATCATTTCCTTCGGCCCCCAAATCAGCCTTTAAAAATATACAACCTGATTTCTCAATAATATACGATGAAAAAATATGTCATATTTCTCTGTGATTAGACAGACAGATCATGGAACAGCTAAATCTGTGGAGGAAGGAGTTATTCCAGTGACCACAAAGTATGATCCACTGACCTATATAGTTTAAGATTGCATTCATTATTTTTAAATCTGTACAAAATTTTGGGAACGCTTGACAGAAAAGTTCAATGCTAAGAGGTATGAAAATCGAGTTTTCTTGTAGATGTTTGACTAGTTAGATGTCAAACTTGAAAATTAATGTTGTATGCTACGGGTGCGCAACAGCTCGACAGCTGCAGAAACAACCCCTTTACCCTCTGCATAAACATCCAGCCCCGGCTCCTCAATTTTCCGGCCAAGAAGCTTATCGAGTTCATTTCTCAACTTCTGCAAACCCCATCAAAGAGTTATCAACACGTCAAATTCTGGATAAACATATTGTATAAAGTGATGCCTTCTAGAACACAAAGCGAAGTGAAACATTAAAGCGTGATTTTGTTTTAAAAGGTGTCACCTTTATGAGATCTAATACACTTTTTGCAGCAGAGAAATGGAGGTATCCTTCAAGCATCTCGATTCCCTCCCCAGTCTTGCTTGGAATTAAACTGCCTCCAAAAAGAAGTAGAGCATAATCTGATATATTAGTAGAATCCCTGACGTAAATGTTGGCCGTCTTCACTTTTTCACTGTACACCAAGTACGGCAGAGGAAGACTGTTGACCCCAGCATTAACTGATGCTGGATGAATATCAACTTTCCCTACTTCTTTAGTGTAAAATGCTGTCCTTTTGCCTCTTCGTTTACATTGCACAACGTTTGGATACAGCCCAGCACATAAAATTGCAGATACCATCTCTAAATCATCACTATAGATGTTGTAAGCCTGCATAGGACCCACATACATTTAGGATTTTAAGACGTTATATTTGGAGTTCAAATTTCATACATCATCTAATGTATCGTTTAACACCTAAATGCACCATTATATTAGATTAGACCTTAAATAAACTAAGCAAGGAAGAAGATATAAGCAATCTCAAACTCTACCTTAGCACCCTTTGATTTGTCTACAAAACCAATGTCAGACAATAGGTCCAGAAATTGTTTTCTCATATCCTCCATCATCTGTAAGGTTAGAGGTGATAAGAAATTCTCCCAGCAGTATGCCTTCTCTCTTCCAGAACGCTTGGCATTCTTCCAACCATCAAATGCTTTCAGAAGTGCAATGTGATCACTGTGTGGCGAAGGGATGAAAGCAAATTATATTCATCAACCAGGTATAGATAAAAAACAAGAAAAGAAACTATTTTCGTGACAACAACAGCTTCAACTGCAGGTTGGTTATCGCCTGACCTGCAAGAGTCACCAGCAAATGATCTTTTTGCTGCATCAGCATCTTCTTTTCTATTTAAAGGAAGAACAAATGGATCACGATGCGCAAGAGCAGCAGCAATCGTTAATGCGGGATCTAGGCACTGAAAGATAGACCCCATAAGAAGCATCTTTCCGATATTTGGTTCCAAAGGTAGAGTACAAAGATGACGACCTAATTGTTTCAACCGTTCTAGTCAGGTAAAAGAGGAAAACAAAATCAAATCTGAGACAGATTAGGGTGACGATATTACATACCAAGTGGCGTGAGTTCCTCAGTTTCATTTAAAGCACCAATAGTTTTGAGTAGCTCAACAGCATTATGAACAGAGAGAGGCTCTGGTGGCTGAAGTGCTTTTGCTAAAAAGGCTGCAATGGTCCCAAGCTGTAAGCTTTTGATTTGGAGGCATAATTCTTGCAAAGGTGTTCGCAGAATTTCAGGCAATTGATACTGGGGCATAGCATCATAGATGATCTTAGGATACAACCTATAACAAACTCCAGGTTGAACACGACCGGCACGCCCTCGTCTCTATACGTATCAAAACCATAAACACATTAGAAAACACTCAACAAATATCCATTTGATTATTATTATTGGGGGGGTGTTTGTGGTTGATTCTCTATCAGTATAATGGTGAATGGCTGCAAAGCAAGGAATCAGACCCGTAACCTCAACCCTCATTTTCTTTATTCTTTCCTGTTTTTCCATTTTCCTTTTCTCAGGTCTCTACTTTTGAAATTACCCTACAGCTGGAAATTTAGTTCAACAGTACATCAGAACATTTAATTACCTGATGTGCTGAGGCTTTCGAGATCCAAGATGGTAACAGGCAAGCTAGTTTGTTGAGAGCATCATAACTAGTTTCCTTCGCCTTCCCACAGTCCACAACATAAACTACATCATCTATGGTGATACTACTCTCAGCAATGTTTGTTGCTAATACAATTTTCCTGCAAGAATAGCTACAGATAAGAATAAATGTACTCCACAGAAGACTAGTGAGGGATATTAAACATCAAGTACTACGAGAATATATGCATTCAAGGCAAAGGTCCTTGCCTCACACTACTTGGAGGTCTATCAAATATCTCACGTTGATTGACAGTAGGCATGGAACCATGCAGAGGAAGAACAAGAAACTTGCTAGAGTTTCCAAGAAGGGTGTTTGCTTTAATTTTATCTAATAATTTAGATATCTCGTCCCAGCCAGTTAAGAAAACAAGGATTGCTCCACCACCTTCATGACGACAAACATATTCAATTGTTGCTTCTACCTAAGAGTCAGATAAAAGAAAAACACAAAATATTAGGGTCATTACATCGGTGCCTTTCATCTTGTTTCATTTGGCCACAACAAATGGCATTAGATTGCAATAACAGCAATAAAAACAACTCAACCACCTCTGAAAAGATTTCCACCTCCATACAACTATATAGCAAGGTTTAGGTTTAACATGAGGAGAAACGAGCACAAAGCCAGGGACGGAAGGAGGTTGAATATATGTCTTAATATGCTAATTGTAGGTTACTTACAAGATCCAGATCAATCTTTTCGGCAGACCACTCTTCAAGTGATTGTCTAGTACTGGTGCAGTAATTTTTGTAGTGGGCATCAATTTCCACCTCCTACAAAACACAATTATAAGCCTTATTACACACTTGTCTTGTGCTATAAGCTAGTATTAACACATTTTACAAAACTGAACAAAACAAAACAGAACAGAGCGCAAAATTATATCTACATAAATAAATGATTTAAAGCAGCATCTCTACTCAAAAGGAAGTTATAGCTAGTGGAAATTTGTGCCATTTTCCCGTGAGGTACAAGTTACTTTTGTTCAAATCTTATTAGAAAAATAGCTATTATTAATTACATTAGACACAAAGACCTGACTTAGAATGATGTTTTAGGGATCTAAATATACCTCAAACAACTCAACCAAAGGATCTTTCTTTGAATCTGTTTGCTTCCTCCTTCCAAGCGCATTTCCTGGAAACATGTCCTTCGAATTGATACTGAGGCGTGATTTCTCTAGCACATCTTCTAGAAACAACTCTTCAACCGGAAAAGTAAATCCCTGATAAACATCTGAAAACATAAAAATGTGCAAGGAAAAGAAAACCACATCCTACGCTATGAGAAAAAACATGATATCTGGAGGCTTATTCCATCGCGCCGAGCTCATGAATTGCTGCTGGTCAGGGAACCTAAACAGTAGAAGTGCTAGGACCAAAACATATGGACTCAAGAATGTCGCTCTCCACAAACTTACATTTGGCAGAACAAAAAGAAAGGTTTGCAGGAGATGAAGAAGTCTGATCTATATCCTGAAATCACGCAACTTACAGGTATATGCATGGTTGGTGCATCTCCAAAGTACTTGGAGAACATATCCGCGTTGATGGTAGCACTCATTAGAATAAGACGCAGATCTGGACGACGAGGAAGAAGGTCACGCAAAATAATTATGAGGAAATCTTCATTCATGCCTCTTTCATGGATCTCATCCACCAGTAAGTGGCTGACTCCAGTTAAACATGGATCCTGAACCTGTAGTTCAAATATACAACCCACGAAGGAAAATTTGTAGGAGTCAAAATTTAAATTGACAAAACTCATAGATTGGATATTTGGGTTATGAAAAAGTAAACATTAAGGATCACTTCTTCTCAGATAAAGAGAGAAGAGACCATGCTGTCTAATTGATGAAAATCTCGTCATTTAAGACTACAAGTTATAAGGAAAAACTGCAGGGAAAGTTTTTGTTACCAACTGCCGCAGCAATATCCCAGTGGTGCAAAACAAAAGCCGTGTATGCTCTGAGCGTTTGGCTTCCAAACGGATCTGGTAACCAACTGTTTCTCCAAGTTGTTCACCCCTTTCAGAAGAAATTCGAGCAGAGACAGAAATAGCAGATATACGTCGTGGTTGAGTGCATACTATGTTGCAATCTGCCCCACGAAGACACGCTATCTCTTCTTCTAGAATAAATTGTGGAAGCTGAGTAGTTTTCCCACAGCCAGTCTCACCTGAAACTACCAACACCTGTCTCATCAAACAAATATAAAAAGCACGCAGGAATCAGGTACATGATAGATTCAGCCACATAAGACGTCAAAATCCTATGAAAAGAGAGTACACCGTTGCATGATAAGACTTGCAATTTGCAAAAATATAGCCAAGTATTGAGGAAGCATACATACCTGATTATTTGCTACGGCTTTCAAAAATTCAGATTTCAATTTGTATGCGGGTAGTTTTTCCCTGAAAGACTTCATTGCTTTTAACTTATCACTTGTCTGCAATTAACTACAAACAATCAGATGGGAACTGCGGACAGTACTTCTCCACTTACAACAAAGAGTCTCTAACGAATCTAGCAAAGAACACTTCGGGTTTTCTTAATTTACTGCACCACAAGTAATAATGTGTGGTCTTGCAGCAAAGGCAACCGGATAGAGATTCATACCTTCATTCTATCTTGCTTATCCTTGAGTTCAGCACTAAATTTCTCCTTTGCAATATCCGCTATTGGTACATGGGCAGAATTTGCTGCACTAACAGAAGGCAAGGATTGCAAACCATGCTTACCCGAAGAAGCAGAAGAATCATCCATGGGAACTGAATTAGAGTCACTCAAGAGATTTTGTACTCTCTGTTCAGTCTCTGTAGACATCCGAATCTGCAAGATATTTACTGCAAGTGAGACTCGAATATTTCATACATTTATACACTTATACACAACACTGGTTTTCTGTTATAAAATTCACGCACCTCTTTCTGGGTTGATCCATGACGTTCATCAAGATCTGCCCTGTACATAGGCAACGGAGTTTTGCTGACAACCAAGATCCTCCCTTTATTGTAACCATGACTTTAATCCCCGAAAAGGATATGTCAAGTTCAAAAAATGTAAGCTGTCAGTTACACTTTATCGTACATCTCTTGCACTAACAAACTTAGCAGTTGAATCTTGAAACGTTTTAGCATACAGCAAAATCGCAAATTTCAATATACATGAAGACTTCATTCAGCATCTATACCGCAATTCAAAATAATTTACAAGAGCAAGCAAAAAAAACTCACAAGTAAAGATTTAATTGGTAAGCCATATCAGAAAGGGTTTGCTGTCCTTCGCGCCCATAATTCTTCTTGATTATTAGCTCTTGTTCACTACTGTTTATCAATTCCTCCATCTTACCCCACATTTCATTCTTATCAAGGACTTCAATCGGATTCTAAAACAAGAAACCAGGATAATTATTGCCTGCATTTTTTTGATTTTGATTTAGGGTTTTCAAAGTGAAACATTAAATGTTACCTCAGCTTGCATTTGTCTAAGACGTTCAGCTCTCCAAGCAGGATCCCACCATCTCTGTTCACCACCACCGCCACCACCACGGCCTCGACCACCACCGCCACCGCCTCTGCGACCGCCTCCGCCGCCACCACGTCCAGTACCCCTACGACCACCTTGAGAATTGGGACGATACGACATGGTTGTGATGGTAGGAGTGGAGCTAGAATGCAAACCTCGACGAAAAGGAAGGGTTTTATACAAGGAGTAGAAGTAACAGTGGGTACTCAACAAGCGTGGGGACATCAAAAACCCTTTTCTCTTCTGATTCTTCAATGCTGAATTACAAAAAGTGAGCCCTTTTTTTTAGTATTTCCAGTTACTAGATATCAACCGTAGGATTGCTCGAAGATCATCTTTGTCATTGTGCTCGACAACTACTCCCTCCGTTTCTAAAACATAGGCACAGAAAACATTTTCCTAAAACATAGGAAACTTAATTGAACTAAAAATATTTCACTTTTTTTATATGATTGGTTTACTTTTAGTTTCATTAAGCCAATCATTAAAAAAAAATAGTTTTAGTCAAATATTTTTAGTTCAATTAAGTTTCCTATGTTTTAGGAAAATGTATTTTGTGCCTATGTTTTAGAAACGGAGGGAGTAGCAAATTGCGTGTGGTGTGGTGTGGTGTGGTGTGAGATACCTGCCGCCGTATCCATCACTGAACCAAATTTCTAGCGCATTGGTCATGGATTTTTTATCTAGCAGCATAACAACTAATATGTGTGGTGATAATATTTGACAAGTGAAAAACTTGGTCAAACTAATTGAATTGATAATGTATCGTTTTGGCGTTGGCGGTGATGCTACTAGACAGAAAAAATGTAAGAAATAGCGGACAATTAGCTAATCTCTGACTTGGGTTTGTTTTTTGTTAAAGAGAGTAAAAAAATGATTTGAAGAAAGCAAAATTGTTGTCGATTAGATCAACAAATGTCATACCCGAAATAAAAAGTTCAATTTTTGATTGCTCGTTTTTTATTGGGCCAATTACAAAACAATCATACTTTTTGAAACTGTTTTACAAAACAGTCATACTTTTTGAAACCTTTTACAAATCAGTCATCTGTCATCCGAGTTAACCATTTAGCAAAAAACAGTGAATATTTCTTCCTAACTTACCCTTCTAGTTAACTGAACCCCCTATGAGTTTACTCAACCCTGAACCCTGAAATGCTAACCCTGAACCCTGAAATGCTAACCCTGAACTGGAACCTGTTTGAACCCGAACCCCCACAACCCGGAACCGAAACCCCAACAACCCAGAACCCGGAACCCCCACAACCCAGAACCGAAACCCCCACAACCCAGAACCCGAAACCCCCACAACCCAGAACCCGAAACCCCCTTCTACCTGAATCTGAACCCGTCTGCCTGAATCTGAACCCCATCCGGCTGTTCTTCAACCCCTGAACCACCACACCACAACCGCTGCAACCCTGAAACCACCACCACCCTGAAACCCCCAGAACCCAGAACCTGAAACCCCCAGAACCACCTGAACTGAACCCCATAGCCACCTGAACTGAACCCACACCGCAACCACTCGAAAATATGACCACCACCACTACTACCACCACCACCAATTAACATTATTAATATAATCAAAACCACCAATTACTAACAAAACTTCAAAATACACATACAACAGTAAATTAATTTCATTAATTTCAATCTAAAAGCTTAATTAACTTCAATTTGCATTCATAACAATGGATTGAAACATAAATCAGGGTTTTCAAAGGAAAACCCCAAAATTTTGTAAATTAGGGTTTCTGAAATAACTTAAAAATTGAAATTAGGTTAACTAAAACGAAATTTATACCTCGTCATCCCCAAAACCATCACCAACAACGGCGACGCCACCACCCCAGTCTTCAACAGCAACACCACCTCCACAATCTTCAGCAACAGCGGCACAACACAAACAAAATCACATGTAACTCCATACCATATCCATCACAAGCCTCAAATCCATCACCACATGTTGTTTATCCCCACGTAAATCTCTCCTGCAGCCCAACATCACCACCACCGCCAACAAAAGAAGAGGAAATACGAAGAAGAAGTAAACGAAGAAAGAGAGAAAGAAGGAGGTCGAGAGTTTTTGACAGAGAAGAAGAAACCGCTGAACCCCTAAAACAACCTAACTTCTTCACAGAGAAGAAGAAGAAAAAAAAAAAGAGAGAGTTGAGAAAGAGATAAGGGTCGATTTATTTCCCCTTGTTTTTATCGTCAATGGTTTTCATCTAACCATTAGATTTCCTCGAATAGCGTCTTGATAAGATGTGTCAGCCTAACTCAAGGATATTATGGTAAAACTTCTCTTGTTGACGTGTAATGAAGGGCAATTGGGATATTTGACACACTAAGATAACGGACACCTCATCGATAACGAACCGTTACGCCATATTTAACCAAATTGTGACTGTTTTGTAAAAAGTTTGAAAAAGTATGATCATTTTGTAAATCGGGTTTAAAAAGTATGATCATTTTGTAATTAACCCTTTTTTATTTCCTAATTTAACTGGGCCAACAAATTATAAGCCCGGGCAAATTGCCAAGACCCTCCCGGGTTTAGTTTCTAGTT
>JAJJMA010121101.1:0-13174 GCA_023529015.1 Papaver nudicaule
ACAGGGGCATTAAATGCCTAGTCAGATAGAGGTTTACAGCTGTTTCGTACCAGTCAAACCTAGAGCATCTCTGGAGAGGCGGTCAAACAGTCTGGAAGGCACATATCGGAGAATATACTCTGAGAGATCTTTCCGAGTGAAAGCTCTAGAGGATATACTCTGAGAAGACCAAGTCTGAGACAGACTTCAGGGATAATATTCTAGAAGACAAGTTACAAGGTAGGACCTAGAAGATACCATCTTGAGGGATGAAGTCTGGAACTATCGTGAAGAATCTGAGAGAGAGGATCTGGAAGACATGAAGACCAGAATCCCTATGGGATCTCTGAGAAGGACTTTAGAGGAAGACTCGCAGAAGGGATTGCGTATCTCGAGGAATAAACACACGTAGTTTAGTTTCCATACACCTTGTAACACTAGAATATGTACTCCCACCCCCACTTGCGTATAAATAACCAGCTTGTGTGAGGTAGGAGGACAAGTGAAAACTCACAGGAGGAAGACTAGTTTTAGATCGAGAAGACCTAGGGCTAGTTGTGTGGGATTTTACGAGAAGACGTAGTTAACTCTTGAGTGAATGTGAGGATCTTACTATCTTTGTAACGAAGCTCAAGATTAATAAAATACCAAGGATGTAAGCCTCCACCGTGAGGAAGAACCTTGTTAAGAAAACGTACTTGTGTCATGATTCTTTACTTTCTTGCACTTTATTTTATGTGTTCTTTGATTTAAAGTTTTCATGATTTGTTTAGATGTAGTTTTACTTTATCTTCTTAAGTAGTTCTTCATCTAACACCATTTGTGGAGGGTAAAACCCCTCGGGACACGTGTCAGAGATCCAAGAAGCAAGACCACGCCAAAGGAAGAAGTAACGAAGCTTCGGACCGAACCCAAGAAAGACAAGTCTGAAGACGCCGAGTGAAGAAACAGAAGAAAGGGATTCGGGCCCTGCCTCGAAGGACCGAAGCCCCAGAATCATCTTCGGAGAACCGCCGAAGGAACCGCCTTACTCGACAAGGACTGACACCACCACAATTGAGTCCCTTGTCTTATTAGATGTAAACCACCCAAGCTCGGCCTATATAAGGCGAGCTTGGAAAAACATTGTAAGGGTTAGAATTTTTGGGTGTAACCTAAGTGGCGAGAGAGGGATTCGGTCTGTATCTACTCTAGCTCCTTAGGATTATATCCATGTAATAGCAAAACAGAAATATAATCTTGATACGTTTAGTTCTTTGATTAATGTCTTTTTACATATCTTCCGTATTGTTCTTGAGGTCGTCGCACCTTGCATAATGTTTAAGTTATTGTGTGTATGAGTATGAGATCTGAGGGCTATATAACATGGAGCACCTATGCAGATTTTATACCCATACAGTTTGGCGCTAGAAACAGGGAGTGATTAAAACAACTTAGGGTTTGCCTGTGATTTTTCGGGTTTTCAAATTTTTCATAGATTTTATCATTCTTTCAAAGATCTTCAAAGCTTGTTCTTTAAAAACGCTCCAATACCTTAAACGTCTAAAGATCCTTAAAGGCTTTAGCATGTTCAAGGGTTTTTATGAGCAAATCATTAGATGGTCAGGTCATCGTCTAGGGGTTTCAAACCTTGACATGATGAAATCCATTTCAAGTATGGTAATTGATTTTCATCATATAGGCCTTAAAATTAAGATCGGCTACAAGAAAGCGATTATGAAAAAAAATATCTCTCTGTAGACCTATTTTTAGGGTTTTCAATGGTCCCTGCTACATTTAGAAATAAACCTTTATGAAGAAATCGTTGGGAAAGATGGTTTTGGCTAAAAGACAAAAATATAGTTAGGGATATATCTAAAAGGAACGAATGCGACCTACGCTAAAAACTCGCACGATAAAAACCGTTGCAACGTACATACCTTCATGACAGACATAGTACACTGCAGTAGCCGCCTTAGACCTCACGGGTTTTTTATCTTCTGACAGGTCACAACCAGAATGGCTTCAAAATCTGACCAGGCTCCGAAGCCGCGAGTGGGATCTTCGAGGCAAGGGACCGGTTCCTCGAGGAAACATTACACCAGATTCTCAACGAGTAAAGGGTTATCACTCGAGGTGGCGGCAAGCACAGTCCAACACAGAGAAAAAGTACACGAAGATGAAGTGCACATAGAGGACTTAGGCCCAGAGGGAGAAGGATTCTCAGAGGCTAATGAACTACCTCAACAGCAAGTACAAGAAGAAAATGGAGAAAACGACGAAGATGAAGATGAAGTGGCTGTCCCTGACAACGACATGCCTTTACACCAACCAACCGAAAAAAATACGGCGAGAGCTGCACAGTTCAGGAAGTTAATCTTGAAAAACAGAAAGATAAAAAAGCTAAAAAAGCAACTAGCCGAAGCAAATAAAAAGGTGGCAGAATAGTCTGCATCCAACCACAGAGGATGCAGCGAAGGACACTCTCGTCCAAACAATGTATCTCAATCGAAGGAACACTCTATATCCAAAACATACATCAAGACCAAGGGCGTCAGCAAAGGCCACGGGATCACAGTATCAAGCAAAAGGACCGAATCAGGAGTATATCCAAAAGAAAGACGCCGAAGCTAGGGCTCTACAACAAGTAATGTTGGACCAGATTAAGATACTCCGAGCAGAACTTTTCGACAACAGGATCCAATCAAGCGACAGGATTAAACTCACGCAAGCCATGAATGATGTCAATCGCTCACCCCTAAGCCCAGAAATCCTCTCGATGGTGATTCCTATAAAATGCACTATGCCCACCTTCACATCAATCGTCGATGGTTCGGGAGACCCGACCGTGCATATTAAAATGTATCTCCGAGTCTTTTTGGGTTACGCTAATAGATATGAAGTGCTCTGTAAATATTTCCCCTCTAGCTTGAAAGGAGAAGCCCTTGCTTGGTATGACAACCTCACAGCCAGCTCGATCTCGTCCTTCGAGGAGCTGTCCAAAGTCTTTATACTACACTTCATATACAACAATTCCTCCAAGCCAGGGGTAGAAAAATTATTCAGCATCCGGGTACGACCAGGAGAGTCTACCAAGAGTCTGACAAACAGATGGACCGAACAGTGCGTAGAGGTGGGGAACGGAGCTACAGAAAAGGACAAAGTACGAGCATTCCTCAATGCTCTTGATAAAAACCATCATTTATATGATAGGCTTTTCTCCAAGAACCTCGAGACGCTACAAGATCTCCGAAAATACCAGAAGGAACGAATTACCTTGGAAGAGATCAAAGAACAAGCAACCCTGGGGAAGGAAATCATATTAAAACAGGTCCACTCAATAATCAATTTATCACTCGAAGAACAAGGTCAAACAATGAATACTCAATCTGGGGATCCGTCGAAGCGAGGAAGACAAGAGGATAATGGTAGCTATGGAAACGAAGGCAAATTAGGAGATGGCAAGTAGCACGACAATAGAAAATACAATGATAACATAGGAAACGGCTCTCGAGGAGAATTTGAAGGAAGCAGCAGCCAGCAAGGACAAGGAAACAGTAAATTTGGGACAGCTAAGCAAGGATTCCCTGCCTTTCACGATAGGAAACTCCCAAAGCTTGCGTACCCATCGAGGATGCTCTTCGGACTATCGAGCAGTCCGAATTTGCAAGTGAAATAAGATATCCCAGAAGCAGGGGTAATCAGCCAAAGCACAGAAAGAATTCAAGAGACTACTGTCAGTTCCACAAATTTTACGGACATACAACAGATGATTGCGTTACGGCACAAGACCAATTTTATTTCTTCATAGCCAGGGAACAATTCAAACACCTCCTGGAGCTACCAAAGCCCCCTCCAAATCATCCACAGCCGAAGGAGGAGCCGAAGCATGAAGCTTATGTGATAACAATAGATAGAGACATTCCGAGATTCGGCGCATGTAATTCCATCGTTCACACAAAGGGCCTCGAGGGGATCCAAACAGACCGAATCCATAAGAGGGATTTCGAGGGAAAGGAAATACTTAGCGTAGTCACGAAGAATCATCTAGAAGAATGGCATAAGCAACCCGTATTCTTTTCTGCAGCAGACATCCCCAACGAGGGAAGATCACACAACGACCCTTTGGTCATCACCCTCCAAATGGGAAAAATAGTGATGCCAAGAATACTCGTGGACCCAGGGAGTTCCGTCGATATACTCTTCGGACAAACATATGATAAGATGAAGGGAAAGAAAGCTGCTTTGGTGCCCTCATCGTATAATATATTCGGATTTAACGGAAAACCATCGACACCTCGGGGGGAGCTAATGTTAACAATTCATGCTGGCAAACAAAAGCAGCCAACATTATTTTGTGTTGTGGACATAGACTCTCCTTATAACGCTATCGTGGGAAGACCATGGTTGCATGGCATCATGGGAGTAGCCTCAAATTTACATCAAAAGATCAGGTTTCCAACTCCACAGGGAATCGCGGAAATACCAGGCGACCCCTCTGAAGCTCGTGCCTGCAATTAAATAGACACTCAGGCCAACGAAAGTAGCAAAGAATGCTCGGGGCAAACTAAGCAACCAAGAATCACAGATGAAAGCATAGAGAAATTCATAGCTGAAACAGAAGCAGCAGGAATGGCAAGCATCAGCCAGACAACAGAAAAAGGAACCAACGTCCCGACAATAGAGAACAGTTCCTCGTAGCAGCAGGCTGCCTCCAGACTCTGAATGAACAATTGAGCGACCCTAGCGAAGGCAGGAATATTCAACAAGAACCTTTCTGGGCAGGGCCATTCGTCATAGAAAAGCAACTTGGGAATGACACGTATAGCTTAATCAATCTCGAAGGCCAGAAGTTAAAAACCCCAGTGGAGGGGAAGCATATGAAACACCTCGTTTAAGAAAGCAAACTTCTTATGTAAGAAGCACTCGTAGAAAGATTGAATAAATGAAAATGGCACCTTTGATGCAACCTCTTCCGAAATCAAACTCCAGATCCTGCCATGACGGGTAAAAAATCCCACCTAGCTAGGCAAAATTGCAAAGGCTTTAACGCCACAGATAAACTGGCCATGACGCCATATCTCCCCTAGTGCCTCGTCGCAAAATAAAAAGGCTTTAACACCAAGGCCAAAAAACGCCAACAATAAAAAGGCTTTAACGCCAAGGCCAAAAAACGCCAACAATAAAAAGGCTGTAATGCCGAGGCAAAAAACGCCAAAAAAATAAAAAGACCTCGAACAGCAGGCACAGAGCTGATGACCATATAAATTGTAAGGGCCCTACGAGTTATATGGCACAGTCATCTACCCACAAGACAGCCCGTTAGCGGTGGACGCCTTGAATCAAGGCTATATAAGCTGATGATACATTCGCGCCCACTACCAAACGACCACGAGGACCTCACTCTCTGAGGCGTCGAGGGGACGATAAAAGGGATTAACATCTACCTATAGAGGAAGATGGAACCCTGAGGCAGCTAATTAGCTTGCATTTACGGAAAATAACAAGTGAGTTATGCAGCCAAGGGACCTCCTCCAAATAAAAAACAGCCTTGAGGAGGGGCATAAAAGGAAAAATAAACGAACGAATCCTTTATATATATATATATATATATTCAGTACAAAAAAAGGAAAGTGGCAACAAAAAATGTGTGTATAAACAAATAATTCGGAGGAACACAACCAAGAGAGGCAGAGCAAAATTACAACTAAGCACTTGAAAAACCTTCGTTAAGCACAAAGGGAGGCATCATCAAAAATCTCCATTTCCTCCATAAGATCTTTGTACGTCCGAAATCCAAAGTGGTCTGACCTCGAAGGGGTAATTTCCAAAGCAGTCGCAGTTTTCTCCTCACTTTCCTATTCACTATATTCCCGAGCAGACTCTTGAAACAAATAGTGACTATCCTTATCAAAGATAGTACCTGGGGCTCGGCCAGTACGCCCATCAGTTTCTTCCTAAATTTCTTCCTCGCTTTCCTCTTCGCTGTATTCCTGAGCATGCTCTTGAAATAAGTAATGACTCTCCTTATCAAAGACAATACCTGGGGCTCGCCCAACACATCCCTTAGTGGAACCCTCATGACTTCGGGTAACATTATCCATCATACTGACAGTCTTCCCCCCAGCACCAGGTGCAAGATCATTTTTTGAACCGACGGTACCATCTCCAGGACCCTCCTCAGGACCATGCTCGGATCCACCTGGACCATCATGGACACCCTCGGTGTCCTCCTCGGCATCGCCGCCAGGACTCCCTGAATTTCCGCCTTCGGAATCGTCATCATCGTCGTCGTCATCGTCATCATCACCCGGACCATTCAAAAACTTTTCTAGCAAGCCTCTCCTACGAAGCTCATTCCTAACTAAGGCTACATATACCTCCTGAGGGATTAAATGCTTATCACCAGGAAGTATGGCATCCGAGTCGCGCGCACCAATAGGGCCATAAGTAGGAGGCTCAATGCCAATGGTCCTAAAAAGAGAGCGACCATGCTTTCGGCAGGCCATACTAGTAGCAAAGGCAGTAGTTAGAGCAGATCGGGAAAGAAGTTCTTCGACAGCTTGACCATGTCTTAGCTGATGATGCACGAGGGCAAAACCAGTCACCATGTTCCTTACACTCGCCTGACATTTAAGACGAAATTCTCGTTCTTCGGATAGCTGCTCTGCGAACTTCGTCACCTCTTCCGAGCGACGCTTGCGTTCAAGCTCAAGTTCTTGAGAAAATCTGTTCATATCGGCAGAGCGACACTGACGTTCTTCGGATAGTTCTTGGGTCAGTTGTTTAACCTTGTTTGCAGCCTCCAACTTCCGTTCGGACTTATTCACCAGCTGATTGGAAGCATCGTCCCTTGACGCCACGGCATCAGCAACCTGCTTCCGCAAATTGGCTTCGATGCCTATAAAACATAAAAACGAAAAACATCAGAATGATAGGACGATCAAACTCACTCAGGGATACGACAAGAGCAAAACAAAAGAAAAGTTGGGTTAACTCCCTACTTTCTTTAAATATCATATATTCCGAAACCTCATGTTGGTTAGAGAAGCGAGGTACAAAGGCATTCTTCCTAACATCTTCGGAAGTAATTGCCCCACTCTTAGCTAGCTCTATTCGATACTCATCAATGAGACGAGCAAAATAGTCTTTCGACTTCTTAGTTGCAGCAAGTTCCAGACATATATCACTACAACTCCTTTCCAGAGTACCATTTTTCGTAACCAAATCATTGTTGACATTCTTCAGTGCTTCCATCTGAACCTTCAAATTTTTGATATTCTCCTCTAACCTTTCAGTCAAAACCCTCCCAGAAGTACTGATTGACCTCTCCAAGCGAGCTTCATCTCGCTCTCGTGTCAAACGATCCACATCTAGTTGGAAAAAATGATTCTCTCGGGCCAGAGCCGCATTCTTATTTCTCACCTCCTCGAGAAGGCGCTCGGCTTGGTCCCCTCATTTTCTCTCTTTAATAAGACCTTCGGCTTCTTGTCTTTTCGTCCTATAATAATCCACATCTTCTAAAGCTTTGTTCCTTTCTTCCAAAAGCCTACCACTATCACTTCGGTAACTCCCGCTGCCCAAGGCACTATGAGACGCTTGTCGACCCTCCCGAAGTCGGTCAAGAGCCAATCTGGCCTCTTGGAGTTTTTTCTCGCTCTCTTCCAGCTCGCCTTTTAAGCAAGCAGCAAGTTTGTTCTTAGCACAGCGCTGCAAAAACAAATATGTACATAAATGACAAAGATAAAAAAAACTTACATATTAAATTATTTTTCGCAAAAGCACTGCGAACTTTCTCTTGAGCCAGCTCCTCTTGCATCCGGTAAAACTCTCGTTCAAAATATTCAGCCTCGCCAGCCTGATCAAAGGTATGAGCCAAAAGGCCAGAGGCATGATAGTCACCCTGACAAAAAAGATTGTAGATAAACAGTTAACACAAAGCCCCGACAACATCAACATACGGGAAAAGAGCACGAAAACAACTCACCGCTTGAAGAATAGCCAAGCTCTCCTCATAGGACAAGGGTGGGCGGCGAAGGTCATTATCGGCCCTAGGACAGTCACCACCAAAGATATCACCTAACTTCCTGCAGAAATTAGGATCTAAAGGACACCCCAAGGGATTCGTAGCATAGGCTTCAAAGCGAGTTGAAACTTCCACAGTAAAATCACCAGGATTATGGTTTTCAAAAAGGACTTCTTTAAACCTTTCCGCAGTATATGATTGCCTATATTTATTAGCGTAACTCGGAGAAGGCGGAAACTTCGAACTCTGCGGAAAATTGGCAACAAGTTCCTCAGAAGAATCCATCTCAACAAATGAACCATCCCTTTGGGGAACAAGAAGGTCTACTGGAGTAACAATTCTTTCAGACGAAAGAATAGAAGGTTCGGCAGCAGCAGTTGTAGAAATTACTACCGCTGAGGCAGAGGCACCGATGGTAGCACTCGGCGTAGAAAAATCTGTAAGCACAACGTCCGAAGCAGCACCAGTGGCAGCAGCCGTAGGACCTACTATAGCTGAGGCAGAGGCACTGATGGTGGTAACACGCAAAGCAACAGAGGGGTTAACGGCACCCACTTCTTTGATAACCGTTTCACCTGTCTTCAGTGATGATACCTCTTTTTCAGCATTCGTTGATTCCATCAGGGGTCTCGTAGCAGCTCGACGACGTTTAGGCGGAACTCCCATAAGAATCTTCTGAAAAACAGAATTCTTCAGCGGCTGCGGAACTTCCGAACCTCCCCCATAATCAAAGTCCATCAGATGATTGCTCAGGTTTAAGACACTCAAAGACTCTCCCTGCAGATAAGGACCCGTCTTCCTCAGGGAACAAATAGAGGCAAGTATGAATACTCTAGAAAAGAACATAAGAAAGTATTTGTTACCTGCTGCATAGTCTCCTCATCTATTCTGGAACGCTTTAAGCCCGAAGGCTCCATGGAAATACCCTTACCTTTCCCCGAAGACAAGCGAGATAACCCTTTATCTTCGTCAGAAAAGTGAATGGAGAACAAATGATGAGTCCGAAACTCATGCCCTGCATCAAACTCGGTCCGAGGGAAATACCGGCCAGAATCTTTCCAACCTCGGAGCACGGGACCCTCAAGAAGTATAGGTTCCGAGTACCAGTCTTCATCCATGGAGTAATCCAAGGACCCAGGGATGATATTTTTGCTACCTTCCACGGACCGAAAGTTGACCCCCCAAGGAGCAAATTCGTTGTCTAGGGTTAAAAAGGGCTCGTAATGCCTAAAGAAATTCTCAGCAGTAAAATAGAACTTCGCCATAGATCCAGCAGGGAAATTATCTTCGGAACGAAGAACCCACTGATTGATGAGGAAAATTGAGCTGCAAGTAAACTGCATCACCCCTCGAAGTTTAGGGAGAGAGCAAAGAATGCGAAGAAACAAAGGATTTGAAGGCTTGTAAAGAGGATCGGAAGTAACCCGGCCTGCAGACATTTGATGAAATGTCACCAAGAGCTTGTTCTCATCACATTGATACTCCTCAACCAGCTCTGGAGTCAATCTGGAAGAGCTAATGGCTTCAATCTGAATGCCCTCTTCTCTGAAGCCCATGTCTTTCATCTTTAGAACAAGGGCACCAACCTTAGAAGAAGACGACATAGAAAGAAAAAAACACAGAAAGGAAAGATTGATACCGCCGGCGACCGGAAGTTGCAGAGGCAGTATGGATCAGAGGACAGGAAGATGGGGAAAGTTCAAAAAGAATCGACTTTATGAAACAATAAGAAGAATAAAACAAAGGGCCGTGAAGGAAAACGCGGGAAGAACGCCTGATATGAAGTTGCGAATTGGGAGGTTTCCCGGAAAGAAAGCGCCGGTGCCAAGGAAGATGGATATGAAGGGGCTAAAGTATTTTTAGAGGGAGAGCCAAAACTTAAATAGTGAAATAGAAACCGGCGTTGCCGGTCAGAAGGTAAAAAACCGCGAAATCCTTGAGAATAGGAAGAACGTGTCGAAAAAACTCACACCTGGCGAGTAGTGGGGATACACGGTAAGGAAGAGGTGGCAAAAAGGGAATTTCCTCTCCTCACATCTTCGATACAAGGAAAGGAAAGAGGCAAACTGTAGAGGGTAAAACCCCTCTGGACACGTGTCAGAGATCCAAGAAGCAAGACCACGCCAAAGGAAGAAGTAGCCAAGCTTCGGACCGAACCCAAGAAAGACAAGTCCGAAGACGCCGAGTGAAGAAACAGAAGAAAGGGATTCGGGCCCTGCCTCGAAGGACCGAAGCCCCAGAATCATCTTCGGAGAACCGCCGAAGGAACCGCCTTACTCGACAAGGACTGACACCACCACGATTGAGTCCCTTGTCTTATTATCTGTAAACCACCCAAGCTCGGCCTATGTAAGGCGAGCTTGGAAAACATTGTAAGGGTTGGAATTTTTGGGTGTAACCTAAGTGGTGAGATAGGGATTAGGTTTGTATCTCCTCTAGCTCCTTAGGATCATATCCATGTAGTAGCAAAACAGAAATATAATCTTGATACGTTTAGCTCTTTGATTAATGTCTTTTTGCATATCTTCGGTATTGTTCTTGAGGTCGTCGCACCTTGCATGATGTTTAAGTTATTGTGTGTATGAGTATGAGATATGAGGGCTATAGAACATGGAGCACCTATGCAGATTTTATACCCATACACCATTGGGTGTGGTACCACCAAAAATGGTACTTACATTTTGGCGCTAGAAACAGGGACTAGAGTCAAAGGATTTATCCTACCTAGTCCTAGTTCTTTTCTTTTCATGATCTCCTAACCCAATCCTTATGATGAGAAGGAAAGGTACCTGGATCTCTTAGATCTCTCTGGAACACCTAGTACTTCGAGTAAAGATGATATTTTTATGCTTTTTATCTTTAAAAGTTTTTGTTTCTGGAGCAAATCTCATTCTTTTATGCTTTTTTCTTTAAAAAGTTTTTGTTTCTGGAACAGTTCATGAACAATTTTCATGGTTATGCTTTCAACCCTTAAAAGTTCTCTGTTTGTAGAACATTTGTCATGTAAAATTCATGTCTTGCTCACAAAGATGGATTTCTTTACACATGTTCTCAAAACCCTAACCTTTGTTCTTCACAAAAGTTAGATCTTTATGTTCAAATCTCTGTTACAGAACTTGAATCTTTGCTTTAGAACTCCAATTTCAGCTATCAGATTTCATTTTGGTGATACCCATTTTGAAATCGAGGGTTTTTCAGAGATTTGTTTTTCGCCAAAATTCTATTAATGGAGAGAAAAATAACCCAGAGGTTAGGTGCAAACGTCACCAACGGCACCTACTCGCTTCCAAACAAAAAACTGATAACCCTGAAACTGTCTAACCCAGTTTTCTTAACTTTACCAATCATTTTTTGTTCTCTTCTATAATTGCTTTCAAAAAGTGTACTTTCATTTTGTCTTTCTGAAACTGTCAGGTTTTAACTGGCGCTTGTCATGACACACTCTGACAGGAAGGTTAAACCTTGATTTTATCTTTCAGGAGAGGACATGAAGACTGCTAGCACCACGGACTCTGGGAGGGAACCTCTGAACCGGAAGAGGATTACCAGAAGTGGCACGCAGAGTATGGATGAAGTCCCAGAGGATATTGCTGCCTCTGGAGATGGAGCTCCCCCTAGGGTACCTCAGAATTCCAACGGAGTTCTGGGAGCTAATATCAATGCCAACGGCATGGGACCTGAGGGACCGAGAAGAAAGGACATTGCCAATGGCATTCCCGTGAAGACTAAACCCCTAGCAGAGGTTTACCAAGCCAAGACCTCTCAGAGGAAGTCTGACTCTATAGCAGATGTAAACTCTCAGAGGGAAGAGGAGAATCTAGGTCTCCACACAACCGATACGGATACCTCTTCTGAATAGGAACTCCAAGTTATCGATGCTCTGAATGAAGTTCCCAGAGGGAAGGTTCCAGAGAACCGTCAAGAAGGTACCTCTAGAGGGGTTGGACTCTCTAGAAAAGATAAAGACACCTCTAGAAGGGTTGAACCTTCTAAAGAAGTGGAAGATAGCTCTAGAAAATGCGGACCTTCTAGAGCAGTCGCAAGTACCTCTAGAGAGAATGGATCCTCTAGAGCGATCAAGACCACCCAGAGGGTGAGGCTAACTCGTGAAGAAAAGGGAAAGGGGCCCAGTCCAGCTCCCGAGGACGTCAAGAAAACGCGAAGAAATCATGTCAGAGCCCTGAAGAGGAAGATCCTTAAACTCTCTGAAGCAAATAAGAAGTTAAGGAGGAAAAATCACTCTGAAAGTTCTGACTCTGACTCATCTGACTCTTCAGAGGATGAAGAGGAAGATAGCAAAAATCTCAAGTACAAGAAGCCTAGAGAGGAACCCATTCCCGAAGTAATACCAGATGATTCATCTGAAGAATACTCAGAGGATGATTGTAACGTACTCTCTCTGGATGATTTCCTAGCAGCTCGAGACAAGAAAATCCGGGAGCTAGAAGATGAGGTTAAGCTCCGGAAAGCTAAGGCAGCGAGTATCGGGGAACGACTCAAGACTAACAAGAAGGAGGGAAATAGATTGGCAGAGGTATTGGAAGACACTACGCCAGATCCTGCCATGTGCAACACTTCACTTTTTTCATGTGCAACGGATATATCTGTTGCACAACAAAATCCGTTGCAGAAAATGCTAAATCCGTTGCACATAAGTGTATTACCGACCAAAATAAAAATATGAGGACAAACGCGGGTACTTAAATTATTTCCGCGAGGGTTTAAATGACATTTACATTACCCTTTAGTATATTAACTTAGCCTTTATTTTTTTTTCCTTTAATTTCTCCCCGACCCTTTCTCTTCTTTTTCTCTTCTTTATCATCTTTCTTCCGCCTTTCTCTTCTCTGATATCTTCCTCTGGAACAAATCACTGTAAGTTTTTCATAACCTTAATTCAACTTATACTTTAGTACTTCGAGTCTTTAGATTTTGATTTTGGGGAATTTATGAAAGCTAGGGTTAGGGAAGTATTTTTTTCGGGATGGAAATTAGGTCAAAATTGATCTTTAGATCTGTTTTTGTTCTTTTGGTTTCCAGGGGTTTTGTTATAGATGGATAATTTGATGTCGGGGTTATGATAGAAGATGTATTTGTTTGATTGTGCAGAAGTTCCTGATTACTCTAACCCTAAAAAACAGATACTTCCTGATTCTCAGCTAGGTACCCTAATCGATTTGATGTTTTCTT
>JAJJMA010121144.1:3739-22888 GCA_023529015.1 Papaver nudicaule
CTGCCTCAGTCAGGTTCAAATCGTACTCGGCGTTCAACCTCTGCTTCCACCACTTCTTCTTCTTCTAAGAAATTTTCCATCTTCTTAAAAGATAAGACCCCTGCTACCCAAAATTTAGAAACCATCTCTGAAGAAAGGGACGACGATACAGTGATGACTGACGCCGAACCTGTGAAAGAATCTCCGAAAATTCCTCCTGGGCGAGAGCCTGTTGTGCCTCTCGCTAAGTTTGGCGAAGATGTTTTTATTCCTAAACCATCCCCTACCGCTAGGGATGTTTTTACTGGTCCTTCTGGAGAGATTGGCAGTTCTAGCTCTCCTGTCGCCGCTCTCACAGATCTTCATAGGATGCCTCCTGGCGATAGAGCTCCTAGATTCCCCAGAAGGAGTGACACTGGCATGATAGTGAATAGGCTCGCCGACTCTTTCTCTCGACTGCTTTCCCTGGAAGAAGAAAAGAACAGTCTAAATTCCATTTACTATGAAGCTATGTTGAAGTATTCCACAACTGGCTTAGCCCATTCTGCGGATTTATCCTCCGTGGCCCGAGGGTTGACTCCTCAGGAACACTTTTTCATGGCCGCCGCGGTAATTATACGTTCCCATATGTTCTTTATTAGCTATTATGTCTTACTTTGTTGACTTCTCCTTTCGTTCCTGCCTCAGGGATTTCAACATTGCCTGAGTCTTATTGACACTTTTGACGCACAAGGTGATAGGGTGAATTTCCTGTCTCGTGAAAACGAGGATCTCGAGCGCCGATTAAAGGAAAAAGAAACAGAAGCGGCAAAGTGGCTCAATGCTAGCATCAAAGAATCCAATGAGCGTGATGAACTTCAAGGTACTTTTCTCTTTTAACTTGCAGACTGAAATTTCTTTACATTCTAGTCTTTCGCCGAATCCCTTAGATCTTGCCCCTTCCAAGGTTGCCGTCAGCATTCTGACACACGACTGAAGCGAGCTGAAACCGAGATAGATAACTTGGCGAATGCTAATGCTAAGAAGTGCAATATGCTGTACGTCCAGGCTAAGACTATTGAGTGGTACCGCCGAGAATTAAATTATGTTAACGAATTAAATGTTAACCTTGATAATCTTCTCAAAGTTTCTCAAGCCGATCTAAAGTGGATGGAGAGCGAACGAGATAATGCCCGCCGACTAGCTGAACTTAATAACAAACGGAAAGAAGACGCCATTGTGGACCATATGAGAGCGAGCTCTCTGCGTTTAGATGAGAAGGCGAGAGCTGATAAGCTTGCCTCTCGCCTTAATACTGCCATTTCTGAGAGGGATTTCGCCGAACAAGAAATGCAAAGGTGGAAAGATTTTTGTAAGATTCATGGCGATCGCGCCAGAGAACTTGACAACCAGCTAAAGGCCCAACTGCAGCAAGTGGCCAATGTATCCGGTTCTTCTGTTAACGCTAAATTTGAATCCCATCTACAACTCCTTGTAGAAGCCCAAACGGGTGCTTGTAGGCACGTGAGCGAGTTGGAAGGTAGATTTCTAGGATATTTCTCCGCCTGATTCTTCATTTTGCTTTAGTTTCTAACTCCTATGTTTTATCTTTCCAGGGCGAGTCAAACAGTTGGAAGAAGAATTGAAGAAGCAACATAAAATTGTTGAGGACCACAAACTTTGTACCGACACTATCTCTGACTTGGCTGGGAAACTCACCCATCACCATGGTTGTGAAGAAAGGCTAAAGCAGGCTGTGGAGGCTCACCGCCAATGTCCCAACCAGATCGCTGAACTGAACCTTCAACTTCAAGACCACAAGAAATGCCAAACCAGTATTGAAGGCCTTGAAAGCAAGGTGAAGTATTTGGGTAAAATCCAGACTTCAAGCTGATTTGAGCCAGGCCCAGAAAGATCTCCAAGCTAAAGACGCCAAACACAAGCAGCAGTTACTCATGATGGACTTCATCGCCGTTCAAGAATATGTCAATAGGGAATTCCCCAAAATGAAACTTGAGATTCCTGCTGAATATGTTCTTACTCCTAAGGCTTCCGCCGGGAAGGAGGTTGTGGATTGTGATGATGGCGAGGGGTTCGGATCTAGCGGCGAGGAAGATGTTGAATAACAAGATGTAGCCCATGAAGATTAAGATGAAGAAGAAGAAGAGGAGGAAGAAGAGGAAGAAGCGGGAGAAGAAGATGAAAAGGAGCAAGGTGAAAACACAGGTAGTGGCCAGCCTGTGGGTGGAGAGAGGACTCCTGATGGCGAGAACCAGACTGCTCCATGAACTTAAAAGAGAACCGGCGACTTCTCTCTACGCTTTCTTTTTATGCCTCTGCAGTTTGTTTGTTTTTGTAAAGAACAATCTTTCTTTCTTGCTTTTGTTATATCGGAATTGATTTTTGTTCCTTTCATCCTTTATTATCGCTGTGCTGGGATATTACCTTTCCTTTTGTAATGAACAATCTTCCTTTTAAAATATTGTTTTCTTGTCTGTCAGCACCCTTTATCAGCGGGCAATTTTTCTTTTACTCCCTTCATCATATTTGTTTCTATTTCGTCTTCAAAGACTTAACTTATCATTGAGTGAAGTCCTGGTCCTGTACAGCCAACAATTTCTCAGAGCGACAGGATTAGATCCCAGCCGTAACCATTACTTGTGCCCGTCGGCGATCTAATATAAGCTGCTTGGGTTGCCCCATAGACTTTAATACACTATGGCGTCCGCCAGAGGTGATGCTATGGCGTAGACGGATTAACACACCAGCGGAACCGCCGATGTGATGCTACAGCAAAAGGGTTCTTATTCGCCCAAACACTTACAGATCAACAAGTAACACGACTGGCCTTACAACTAAGCCTGGGTCGGACTAACTCTTACAAGTAGGTGCGTTCACTCAATGCAAGCAATCTTTCTTAATAAGAGATCTTGGCTCTTAGTTAGTTTTATTGATTTGGGCATTATGCCTTTAAAGATGGCACATGGCCTTAGTACCTGATCAGGGTTTTGACGTGGCTTTTATTGCCTTGGGCATTTGTGCTTTGTGCTGAGTATTTTGCCTCAGCTATTGTGCTCTTGGAGCTTTAAAATTCTAGCAATCACTGTAGTTAGATTACCCAGTGAATGAAAAATGTAAATGACTCAGTAATTTGTTAATGGGGTTCGGCGCATGATAGCAAACCTACGTCCCCGGATCTTATTCGCTGTTGTTTTACATGAGCTAATAAGACTTCTTGGGTATTATGCCCGCCCAAGACTTCAGATTTTACATTGTTTCCTTCAAGGATAGTACTTTTTAAGGAACTTGGCGTTCCATGGATGTTCAAGTTGCACGCCATGCTCATCAATCAGTACATACGCTCCTGGCCCAGCCACTCTTTTGACCACATAAGGGCCATCCCATACAGGTTCCAATTTCCTGCATCCTTCTCGCTGAAACGGGGGAATTTCTCGAAGTACTAACTCGCCGGGTAGATATTCTCTTGGAATCACTCGCTTGTTGTATTCTCTTGATAATCGACGGTGATAATTCTCCATGTGCGTAAGGGCGATCAGCCGTTGCTCTTCTAAGTCATCTAGCTTGGCCAGAATCAAGTCTGTATTCAAATTCTTTTCCCATGCCACATGCTTTGTAGTGGGCAAGATTACTTCAGATGGGAGTACTGCTTCGGCACCAAAGGTGAGTAGGAAGGGAGATGCTCCGGTTGCTTCTCGAACTGTGGTTCTATACGACCACAAGACATTGTGTAAATGCTCACACCATGCCTTTTTGTGCTTCTCCAGCCTTTTCTTCAATCCCATTCCAATAGTCTTATTTGTGGCTTTTGCCTGCCCATTACTCTGAGGGTACAAGGGAGTGGATTTTCCTAACTTGACACTGTAGTGGGCGAGTAACTTTCTTATGTTGTCGCCGACTAACTCCTTTCCATTGTCGGTACATATCTCCGCCGGTACACCGAATCTGCAGAATATGTTCTCCCAAATGAATGTGAATACTTCTTGTCCTGTTTTCTTCCTGATAGCCTTGGCTTCGCGCCACTTGGTGAAATAATCTGTCGCCACGATGATGTATTTCCGTTGTCCGGAGCCTGTAGTTAGTGGTCCAATAATATCAATGCCCCACTTGGCGAAAGGCCAAGGGCTGAGTACTGAATTTAAAGATGTTGCCGGCGCCTTGATTCTTCTTCCATACAGCTGGCATGGTTTGCATCGCTGAATATTCTTTTGCATCTTTATTCATCCAAGGCCAGTAGTATCCCTGCATTCTGACCTTCAAGGCTAAAGCTCTTTGGCCACTATGATTCCCGCAGTCTCCTTCATGGATTTCTTTTAATAGTTTATTGCCTTCTTCCCTTGATACGCAACGCAGCAGTGGTCCAGAGAATGACCGGCGATATAGGATTCCATCTCGGAGTTCATAATTCGCCGAACGGCTGATGACTTGATGGGCTAAAATTTGCTTTCCTGGTAAGGTTGAGCGGTCCAAGTAATACCGTATCGGCGTTCTCCAATCTGTCTCTGCTGACTCTTCAGTGCTAGTTGTTAACACTTCTCTTTGCTCTCGTGCTGCTACCGATGGCTGCATCACTCTTTCAATAGCTATTGAAGGAACGTCGGGATTTGTCATCATTGAGGAGATGAACGCCAATGCATCGGCGTGCCTGTTATCTTTTCTGCAGATGTGGCGAAACTTGATACCTGTGATCCTCTGGGCATATTCCCTAGCAAGTTTTATCTACTTCTGCATAGATGGGTCTGCTGTCTGGTATTGTCCAGATATTTGTCGAATCACTAGCTGAGAGTCGCTTGTCAATCTGACATTGTTGATACTCATTTCAATGAGTATTCGCATGGCGTGAATAACCGCTTCATATTCTGCCTCATTATTAGTCGCCGGGAATTCTAGCCTTAGCGAGTGTACTATCCTTGCTCCTTTCGGCGAGATAGGACAATTCCTATTCCATTTCCTTCTTTATTTGATGAACCATCTACATAGACCTCCCATCCATCAGGACTGCACTTCAAAAGATCTGGCACTTCATGTTCTCGCTCATCCAGGGAGGATGAAATTTCTTCTATCTCTTCTTCTTCATCAATTGGAAAGTCGGCGAGAAAATCTGCGATAACTTGTGACCGCTGAGCCGTACGTATTTCATATTGGACACTGAACTGCTCGATTTGCTGATTCCATTTGGCGATTCGCCCCACTCTTTGAGAACTGTGAAGGATAGATTCTATTGGAGTTTTAGTGAGGACCACAATGGGATGAGCGTGAAAGTATGGACGTAGTCGCTGAGATGCAAAGACCTGCCCCAAGATCAACTGCTCTATTTTAGTATAATTCTTTTCTGCCCCTTGCAGTGTTCTGCTGATATAATATATAGGTGTTTCCCCGCCCTTGGTTCTTATAAGCATTGCGCTTATGGCGAAAGGTGTTGTAGCGAGATATACCCTAAGTTCTTCGCCGTGTTCAGGTGGTTGAATTGCTGGGAGGGTGGCGAGATACTTTTTAATACCTTGAAAGGCAGCTTCATGTGCCTCAGTCTAGTTGAACTTTTCTCCTTTTTTCAATGTCTGGAAAAATAGTTTGCATTTATCGGAGAACCTCGATATGAATCTGTTAAGAGACGCCAAAGTCCCATTGAGCCGCATAACATCCTTTACTGTTACCGGCGAAGGCATTTCTATAATTGCCTTAATCTTGGCTTGGTCAGCTTCCACTCCTTTCTTCGTGACGACATATCCTAAGAACTTTCCTGAAGTCACACCAAAAACACACTTCGCCGGGTTAATCTTTAACTTAGTAATACGCATATGGTTGAATATTTCTCTGAGGTCTTCCACGTGAGTTTGCTTCTTCTTGCTCTTAACCAGCATGTCGTCCACGTATACTTCCATCATCTTCCCTACAGTTTGAACTTTCAATTTGGCCAAATGCATCCGTGTAGGAGACACGCAACTTTGGTAGAGTAGCGTCTTGGAAAGGTTGCTGGTTGCCTCTGCCGAATTTTCTATTATCTCCATTATATCTTCTTTCACCATTCCCATTTCGCCGATTATCTCTTCCTCCTCGTCCATAGTTTCCTCCTCGATTGTCTTGCTTGTCACGCCCATCGTAATTTTCTCGCTTCTGCGAATTCCAATGCTGCTCGGCGGTAACTTGCTGTTGCTGCTTTCCTACCTCAGGTACTACCACCGCCGAAGAGGGATTCTGCGTCAACTTCCGCTTTTCTGCCTTTAACCACTCTTTTTTAATTTCTTCCTGGTCTTCCGGCGAGAAACTATTGATCGAGTGAATTTGTTTTGCTCTTTCCTTCTTCAAGCGAAGCTCCTCTTCTCGGATTTCCTCATAATTTATCCATTCATCTTGTATTGCCCTTAAAGTTTGCATATCCTTTGGCATTTCCCAGAATAACTTTTGATACAACAGATCTGACGTCTCCATACCACTAAAGAATGACCTTATCTTCTCATTTTCTGACACTTCTGATCCTACCTCGCTACTCGCCTTCCTCCATCTTTGGATAAAAATTTTGTAAGTCTCCGAGGTACTTCTCTTGATGTTGAATAATCTTTCCACGCCAGGCCGACTTCGGTTATTCTGAATAAAGGCACGCAAGAATTTGCATTCTAATTTCTCAAAAGATTTAATTTTCCCCTCTTCAAGCCCATCAAACCAAGTTAAGGCTTCATCTTTAAGGGTAGCGGGGAAGGCCATACACATTATGGGATCTGATCCTACCCAGGCCGCCATATCTCGCTTGTAAGCTCTCGAATGCTGCGAAGGGTCTCCAGTTCCATCATAGGTGGAAGTGAATTTGGGCGTAGAATATTTGGGAGACACGTACCCATATGTGATACAATCATGAAAGGGTGTTTTTTGCGCCTCTGACAGTGCAACCCTGTATTTCGACTCCCTTGAAGATCCACGCAGAGCTTCCACTTTATGCTTTAGTCGGCGAAGGTCCTTCTTCATCTCTTTATCTACTTTATGTTGCCGCTTAGAGCTGCTATGGTCTTTGCTATCTCTTCCAGGCACTTTCACCCTTTTGCCTCTTTCGTCATATTTCGCCGATGAATCTGAGATCCCTGCTGTGCTGGTTCCACTCTTTTCAACTCGGCGAGTTGTATGCGAATGAGACTCATGGCGAGACGAATGCGCATGGGACTCATGGTGAGATGAATGCGCATGGGACGCATGGCGAGTTGAATGTGAATGGGATGCGTGACCTTTGTTTTGTGCCGCCATCAATTCTCTATGACTCTGAAGTACTGTCTCCATCTGCAATTGCATTTGTCTCTCCATTTGACTCGCTTGCCTGTTATTGGCCTCAAGAATTTGCCTCAGCAACGCTTCAGTAGTATTTGTGGATCCACTGTTATCTGCTATCACCACTGGACGAGTTACAATAGCTCCAGGCACTACCGCCGCATCATTTCTGCTTGGCGCCTGTGGAGTTTCTCCCACCGTAACAGGTTCTGTTACTGCTGCTGGAATTTCTTCGGCCACATGAAGTGCTTCGCCGACATCTTGGGCTAACTGTTGCTGAATATTAGCTGCCACTGTGTCTCCTGCAGTAGCATTTTGAGCTGCTTCCCCAACATTGGATGTCTCGCCTATGGCTCTCGTAGTGAATCTTCCACCATCATCTTGCTCGCCGTAGGCATTGGCTTCTACCTCACTGCTGACCCTTCGCAGTAATAAATTAGGCTCAGGTGATCTTTCTGCATTCTCTAAATGAGTGATGTCCTCCATGTAAACCTCCTCCTGGCGTGTTACTCGTTGAACAGGTGGTCGCCGAGACGAGCTTGCCAAAAAGGTATCTGTCCTACCAGCTGGTTCCATTGCTCTGCTTCTAGTGTTGTGACCACTGGGGAATGTTGCTGGCGTAGGAAGGATAGGATGTCGAGGAGGCCTACCCGCCGGGGCTTTATCGCTTCTCCCTCTAGGACCCATTCGCCGAGATTCTGTAAAAGAAGACAAACACACTTCCTGACAGTATTGCTCTGGTAGTACTGTGGGTAAATGCCAAATACGTTAGTTGGGTTGCTTTTCAGAATGTTGATGAATGAAAGACAAAAAGAACAGCTTTAAGTCATGTGATGTGCAGATGATGACCTAATCATGACAAGAATTGCAAAAACATCCTATGATATTGTGATTTTCAAATCAAAATGATAGTACGGCAGTTGTTTTAAGGAAAAACTTTGAAACAGTTTTAGAATACAATTTCCTTAATGAGCCTATAGTTTCTGCTAACCCGCCGGAAAAGATACTCTTTTGCCGGAAATATATATCTATATTTGCTTTCTCCGAGAAAAACCCATACCAAAAATAACATTTTTCTATCCACATAACTAGTTTTCTCTACTGCTCATGTGAAAAAAGTGAAATATGTGATAAAATCGCCGAAACAGGCCGGCCAACCCTTGTCTATAACCAGAACAACACTTAACACAGCATGATTTCCATAAATAGTAAAAAATGTCTACTGAAAATCCAGATCTATCGCCCTAGTATACTAAAAATGCCCTAGACTTCCTAATCTTAGTAATATTCTACAGGAGAATCATTATAACAAGCTGCATGGTATACCATATATAGTGAAACAAAAGGGGAATCATAAGGAAATCCTACACAGCGAGCGTAACTTCTCTGAATAGTATGATAAAGCAACTGAAACATCAACGGCGACCTCCAAGACTTACAAATCATACCATATATCGAAACAAAGAACATATGATAACATCTCAAATCGTACTGAAAATCAAGGAAAACACAAATTCAAAACCTCTTCTAGCGCCAAAATGTAACTGTGTAAAACCCCGATGGTTAGATCTTACACAATACACCCAAACAAGATACATCAACATACATACAATCGTTCCTAAACATGCATCTAACAAGTAACATAGGAAATATTAAAGAGAGTAAGGTTAGAGATACTTGACAAGAGGTTTACTTGGTTCGCCCCTATGTAAGGACTACATCCAAGGATATCACTAGTATAAATATGATTACAACTCTCGATTACCTTGCTAATCTTCTAAGTATGCACTCCCAATAAGAACCCTAATTTCAGCCTTGGGCTATAGAGAGAAAGTAGAATACTTTCCCTCTCTCTAGACCAATCCGAAATGTGTCCAACCCCTTTCTCAGAGGCTTCTCTCGCTATTTATACAAGATTTACAATAGTGCTATACAGCTAATACAGACGAGTTACACTCTGACGCTAATTTGTCTCTATTTGCCGACAAGGTATGTCGCCGAGGTAGTATTTCATCTATTTACTCCGGGCGAGTAAGTCTTCTTGAGGATAAGGATTGCTGACGAGGTTTCCACTGAGTCAACAAGTCAACTCTGACAATCTATCCGTTCTGACGAGTAATGAATGCTCAACTACTTATCACCTTCCCCCGCTATGCTATTATTGCTCCGCTAATACTGTTTATTCCGCCGACTCCTACTTCACATCTTACCGCTATGCCCAAGAATTAGGTGCTTCGCCCACAGCTTCCATTGTTGATTCCATACTTCTCTTAAGTGACCTTTATGATACGCTTCCGCCCTTAGGATGCTATTACTATGCAAAGGCATTTTCTACCCTTACAACTGCTTAGCCAGAAACCAATGTTGTTGCAGCTCCAAGTCGAGAAGATGTTTATTCCAAACACGAAGAGTGTGGAAATTCAAATCTGGGCAGAGGATTCTAGATAGAGAAGTGTTAGTTTGATCCATCAACTCATGCAGCATTCACACTCTTCTAGCTATGGGAAGTGGTGGTTGAGGGTACTCAACATCACACTTTGGTCACACTTCGCTTTAATTTAGTTTATTGATGTTACACTTCGCTTACACTTCACTAACGAAGTATACATTGTTTGCCTTAAGTAGTCTTTGAGCTCTATCTTCTTTAGAAAAAAAAAGATTGAATTTGGTTGAGAGTAAAGTCTGAACCGTTTTCAAAAGGGGACAAAAAAGATATTGGAAATTCGGCATTTGATGAGACGAATTTTCCATTCCAAGTATGAACGTAATAAGACGTATTTTTGCCACAAAGCAAATTCCAAATCACATTTTTGTATAATAATGCTGCAAATTCAATATCGACCGTAATCCCATTCAAAGTCATTGCCCTACCTTTTGATTGTTATGACTATAAACCACGAGATAAATTTTGAGATATGATGATATATATGAATATGTTTTTGGTGATGATAATTTTTTAGGTTACTTTAGATCATGACGTACATTCTAGGTCACAACGCAAATTTTGGATCATGGGCCACATTACAAGTCAATTCACAAATTTTAGCCCAGAAACCACTTTTTGGGTCTTTATGCATGATTTGAGTCAAACCCTTCTAAAATTGAGTCATGAAACAACTTTTGAGACACAATGCAAATATTTTGAGTCAAAAAAATCCTACAGAGAAGCATGATTGTTAAGATTTTGCGTAATTAGATTTTGGACCATAAGCCATTGTTTCTTGCAGATTCGTAGTGTTTTGAGCCACAAGTTCTACCTAAAAAAAAAACATGGAGCATGATGAAATGGTAGATTTCGTACTCAAGGAAAAGAATATCAATACAAACTGCTGATCATTTCTTTTTATTATTTTAATAACAACCAGATCACTAAATTTCAGTCAAATCGTGAATGAGTCTGAAAACACTTAGGAACAATATTCAGTTGGTCTTTATTGTCAATATTTACCTGATTCTTGAATTTCTCAACTGTGTATTCGGATGTCCCATTTTAGCAAGATTATTCCACTCCCTCTTACTTCGCTATCTTGGCAACCGTAAAACTCCTTATTTAACTTCATCCTTTAAAAATAAAAATATTTGTTTTATTGTTCCATTAGTTCACTCCAACGTCCTAAAACAAATTGTTTAAATTGTAAATCTATGTTTAAAAGCAAATGAAATAGAAGATTTGACACTTTTAGAAAGTAAAACCAAACTAAAAATAGGTTTTGGATTTGACATAAATAGATGGAGTTGTCCGTATTTACAAAGCATTATATAATGATATACACACAAATTCAATGAGTTTAAAATATGGCGAAAAACAAATAAATTAGGTTAATCATCTAAAACTCATGGGAAGCATCATGGAAAAAAGTATTGTTAAAAAAAAAAATCATGAAAAAACTGAGGCATAGTACCCATAGATAGAGCCATATACATCACAACTAGATTGTTTGACATAAAAATATGAACGAAATAAAACCATAAAGAATCACCGTTTTCCTTATTTCCGTAAGAATTATACATATTAGAAAATGAGCAATCATATAGAAACAGAGTGAATGCGTTGCGAAACCAAATCAAGGTACAATTTACTCACAAACGAGTCTTACACTTTGGTCACACTTTGCTTTTAGTTTCAGTTAATTGATGTTACACTTTCGTTACACTTCTGTGACAAAGTACTACTTTGGTCAAGTATATTGTCTGACTGGCTGAGACTCTGAGCTCTATCTGCATTAGAACAAAAAGATTAATTTGGTTCAGAGTAAAGTCTGAAACCGTTTTCAAAGCTAGCATCGTCATTCATTTCTCCAGGAGAATTATGAAGCACTTGTTTATTATGCCTCAGGAGGTTCGAGATTCTTTGATAAGTTGATTTTGGATAGGCCATTACCATCTATCAAAGATTAAATGTTATTCTTCATGGGTTTTGCCAAGTGTTTGTTTTATTGGGGAGATTATTAAGAGAGGGTATCATCCTCATAAATTCAGTTTCAGTACACTGATTAAAGGGCTGTGCATCAAGGAAGAGATGGAACCTGCCTTTAAGGTGTTCGCTAAAATGACTCAATCAGGTATTCAACCTGATGTTGTTACATGACTACTCTTATACATGGGCTCTGTGGAACTGGTGAAGTGGGTCTTGCTCTTCAGTTAAAAAACAAGATGTACTGCAGACCTGATGTTGTTTCGTATTGTGTCATCATAGCTACACTTTGTAAAGGAGGTTTAGCTACCATCCATCAGCAAATATAAAAAGGTACCCACAGATTTCCTATTCCAGTACAGAGTTCCTCTTTCCGTCCACCAGGTCACAAATTCTTATTCTAGGTTATTCATTTTTTCCCATTTACTGGAGAAGGGTGGGTGGCTTATGCTGCCAACTGAAGCTTCCAAGCTGGTAGTATCTGCTGCCTGAGAGCCATATTGTCTAGTCTTGTAGTTTGTAGTGTGAAAATCTTCATCATCTTTCGACAGATATAGCCTAACAAGAACTTTTAATTAAGAGCATGTAGCAGCACGGAGAATATTGTTACCTTCATCTGAGGGTACTTATGAATTATGATGTTTTTCTTCTTTTGTACCTATTTAGGTGGGGTTGAATCTATCTTGCTAGTCCAATAAAGGAACTCTTTGGAACATGCATCATCTGCAAGTGGTGGCTGAAAAGCTTTGTGCAAAAACAGAGCAAGACTATTGAATTTTTCTCTTGTTAAATCTTTTTATTTTCAGTACAGGAGCCAGCCTGTCCGCCAAACCCCCTTAGCATACTTAATTCCCCTTCCACCTCTATCCATAGAGAGAGGTGATGGGAATGGATTTGTTGACCCAGGAAACTGCTGTTGGACTAGGTCCAATAGAAAATCACACATACAACATATTTGTACAGAACATCTATATTGGTGGCTACAAAACGTATACCTTATAGTGGATCCCTTGACCATGAAAACTACAGTTGCTGATGTACACTACCATCTATAATGGCTGACATGTCATATTGCCTTCCACATACTTCCCACCTAAGTTTCTTTAAGTTAGGCAAAGTTAGACGCTTTTGGTGTCAACTTGATCCACTGTCCATTATTGGATTAGCATAGTTTTCCAATAATGGCAATTCAGGATTAAATATCGGGAACCTTTGAGTACCCTCATTTGAGTCTCATCCACCATCCACAGTTGGAATAGCATGGTTTTCCAATAATGGCGATTTATTAAAATATTTGATATCTTTGTGACCTTTCATTCTATAAATAGGCATTGATGCAGAAGTATGTCGAAACATCAACATTGTGACTTTTCCCCTTGCAATGGCAAACCATAGAACTTCTTTTCCTTCTCTGTTAGTCCTAAACTTGATCTTATTAGTTCTTTTCATGTTAGCCATTTTTCCACACCCAACTTTGTCCCAAACGGATTCAACCCTACCCTTTGGATTTCTTAAGAAACTAGAGGGGTGTCACAAAGGCGAGACGGTAAAAGGCTTGCGTGAAGCTAAACAATATCTCAAGAAATTCGGTTATCTTAATGTCGAAAGCAGACATGAAAACGACGATGAATTTGATGATGTCTTAGAATCTGCAATCAAGACGTATCAACTCAATTATAATCTAGAGACTAACGGAATTCTAGACACTCCGACAGTGAAACAGATGATGATGCCTAGATGTGGAGTGCCTGACATTGCAAAAGACGGCACAACTTCCATGAAGTCAGGCATGAAGCATCAGCATCATGTTCATGAAAAACATGGATCTTTACACATTGTCTCGCATTATAGCTTTCTCGGTACAAAATGGCCACCTGAAAAAATGGAACTCGTCTATCAATTCCGCAATTTAAGTGCAGCTAATGTTAACCTGGCAACTCTGGAATCTGCTTGCAAACGAGCTTTGTCTTCATGGGCAGCTGTAAGTAAGTTTAGGTTTCGAGCACAGGCATCTGTTAGAGAAAGGGCTGACATTATGATGGGATTTTTCAGACTTAGTCATGGTGATGGCAATCCTTTTGATGGCCCTTTAGGAGTCCTCGGTCATGCATCTGGACCCCCAGGTGGACAGGCTCATCTGGATGCGGACGAAAACTGGAGTACTAATCCTGATCAAAGCATGATTGATGTAGAAACGATGTGTCTTCATGAACTTGGGCATGTTTTAGAGCTTGATCATAGCTCCGATACAAATGCAGTTATGTTTTCTGGCATCGCAAGTGGGCAGCGGAAGAGGACACCAACTGCAGACGATGTCAATGGAATACGTGCCTTATATAGTTGATTGGTCGCTAGAATCTATCGATCTATTGGTAAGTTGGTAAAGCTTGCAGTGTCTTTCTGCCTTTCTGTTTCCTTATGTAAAATCTCCAATAAGCTAAGCGAAGTGTGACTGTATCTAAACATTATGGTGTGCTGTTGTATGAATGCAATATTGCATTATTAAGGATGAAGTACATGTGCAAATAAGAGGCTTCCAGCACTAATTGCAGCCGGAGGAAATGATCCGCCAAAATGTGTAGAAAGAACATGATCCTCCTATAATTTTTGGTTGTGTTTCTTGAAATGTGCTCTCATCCATCAATGAAATCTCGTTTAATTGATCTATCAATTTTCATAGCAATTTGCAATTTTCAAGCACAACACAACACACTAAACTATGATATTGTGCTGTGGTGTAATGTGCTTTGTCGCGTGTCGTCACTGCCGTGTGATATAAGCCATCCTTCAATTTATATATGGAAATACCCTTGCGTAGATCGTTAATCATAAGAGCAGTTAATTAGGAAAGACAGGTGGCAGTCTCCTATGCGTCCCCCACACCCCATCGAAAATTGTCTCGATTAAAAAATTCTCTAGTGGTCTACTAAAAAAAATCTTTTATTTGAAAGGAGAAAGAAAAAACTATACAGTATACAATTATGATTCATTAATTTTCATTTCAATAGCAACTAAACCCATTTCTTCTCGGTTAATTTCTTCCACAACTAATTTTCTGTCGTGTTTTGTTATCTCGGCAGCTTAGAGGCACTTAATGTAAATCAATCTATTACAAATCAATGGTATTTTTTTATTGTTATTTTAGTTCACTCCAACATCTCATAACAAACGGCGAATTAAGTGGTAAAATAATTATTTGGAAATGAACATTAGATGTCACCAAATGATGAAACTAGACTAAATGTTTTCTGGCGTTTGGTTAGAAATTAATAAGATTTTCTTTTCTAAAAAGCACATAATGGTATATATACCATACAAGGTCAATGAGATAAAAACATGGTGGAAATCAAATGAATTACGTTAGTCATCTAAAACATAACGGGTGTTACAAAAAAATATCTCGGCTGAATTTGGCCCCATTTGGGAGTATTTGGCCCCATGAAAAAATAATTCCGGCGGTTGTTATATAGCAAAATCGGAAAACCCCTTATAAAAGATAACTGTTTTACCCTTTCTCAATTAGTTGCTAATTACATGATTAGAGTCTAAACAAGATTAATTAGTCTTAACTCTCATATCAAAACAAGATTAAAAATTATCAAACATTAACAACCATGAGAATCACCCAAGTTTTTTTAACCAAAATCTTGAATCTGAACAACTCACAATCGGTCTATATATATGAAAACTTAAGCCGATTATTCTTGGGTTCTCGAACAATCGGTTTATATTATTACCAAATTAAGCCGATTTTTGTTACTCTGCCCAGAAGTTTAACCAAATCAATCGGTGTATTTTTACAAACTAATAAACCGAATATAGTAATCTAAATCGTTATATATTAACGGTTATAAAGGACGATTGTGGAGCACAGGGAAAACCATTTACCTGATCAACCATTAATCGGTTTATCTCAGAGAAAACATCTAACGATGTAGGAAATCTATTTTTCTATCGGTAGGTAAAACCAAATATATAGAACGATTATTTACTGCCACCATAAAATCGTTCGATATGTTCATTATTGTAAACCGATTTCGAACTGTTTTTGAGTAATATTAATCACGACTGTTCGATATCGTAAACCGTGTGACTTTAATTATGCCATTACACGTTATCCAACATACTTGCATGTATGCCAAGCGTTTTATTTGAAATAAATCCCAATAAATCTTAATAAAGGGCCTTTAGGTTTCTTTTGGGTTATAAATAGGTTAGGTTATTAGAGAGAAAGCATCAACTTTTTCTTATTTCTAAAATCGTCTGAGAATTGAGACTAGAGAGATATAGAAGTTTTAAGGTTCAACAATGGCTGTCAAGAGTGATTTGCAGATTTTGTTGCAAAAAATGTATGCTGCTTTAGATGAATACAAAGAAGAGGAAACCGCGAGGGCTGAAAGGGAAGGTGTTGATCCTAAAAGAATGTGGAAAGTTGGTGGCTTCTTGGTGAGCATCCCTCATCTTAAGATGAAGGTCAGAGATAGTTTTGATTCTGTGTCGATTGAGAAGAAGTTGGTCCGCTTCTTTGTCAATCATTATGAGGAGTTATCTGAACCCAATTCTCGTCTATGTCTTATTATTGGTGAGCAACTTTCAATCTATACGGATTCTCCTAACAAAGATTTAGGGGTTGTAGTCTTGGGTCCCAAAGTAATCAATGTAGGGAATCCTCCTATTCGAACTGTCTCTACCCATATTGGAGGTTTGCCTGTATTTGGAATGGTTAGAGATGGCATGGTTGAAGCAACATCCGTTAAGGGAGAGGGAGGACATGCCTCGACTAGTGGGGCTAAAAGGAAGCACTAGAGGAGATGGTGAACAAGGGGTCTTTTTAATTTTATGTTTTTTGTTGTTTTATGTTGTTTTATGAAGTGTTTTTATGATTTTACTTGAGGGTTTTTGTTAGTTTTCTGTTCTACAATTAAGCAACAATCGGTGTATCAGAAAATCTTTTTCTAACGATTATGTTTGTTGTTTTCTATAATCGGCGTTGGAGTTTGTGATATTGTAACGATTATTGGTCCTGAAAAAACCAGGAGTAAAGTTATCATATAATCGTTCTACATATATACCTAGATAAACCGATTATATCAAATAAAAACTGGCCCATTCATTGATTTAGGAAATTGAACACATGGTTAATGAAGCATCGGTTACAATGAAGTCAACTGAAGGCCGATTGTAAATACAATCGGCTTACCAGATTAAATATAAACGCCGATTATGTCTACAAAAGATACTTTAACGAATTTAATCAACCAATATCACAGTTTGCGATAAAAATCTTGAGGAGACGGTAATGTTTTTCGTACTTGAAGATCTTCCCATTAATTCGTTGCCATTCTTTCAAAGCCCTGGCCAAAATTTCATCATCGCTATCATCCGAAAGTTGAGCTCGGATCAACTTAACCAACTGCATAAATTCGTCGACTCTTTTATGTATTTTTTTCCATTGAACTCCCAACGCATTACGATCTCGCACAACTTGGCTTCTAGGTTCATCAGCATTGAATTCTTCAGTGACAGTAGTCCACAATTGTGGATAATTCACTTTAACACGATTTCGTTTCATTTCAGCAGGGGTCGGATAGAAGATCATATAGTTCTTACAAAGACATAAATCTTCTTCCAACGTAAATTTGGTACTTGGTTTAGGTCCATCGGGTAATGAGTCTAGAGGATTTATATAGGGTTTTCGAACCTTAGATGACGACGAAGAAGATGTTGTAGATGGTTTGCATCGTTTAACTACTGGGCTACCATAGTGTCTAGGGGGAGTGAATAGAGGAGGTGATGTATCTGATTTTTTGGTGTAGTAGTAGTTATTGATTATCTCCCTAGTTATGTTTCGAGTTTCGGGTGGAGGAGAAGTTGGAGGCGTACCGGTAGAAGATGATGGTTTAGCCATTTTGGGGGTTGGAAACACTAAGAGTTCTTTATGTCCTTTTATAGATGAGAGTCCCAACGGCTATTTTTTTCAAAAATCTGAGATAAATCGGCGTTAATTTATGGTAACAAACGCCGATTGTGGAGCACAGGAGTTTGAAACATTTGATTAACTATATTCGTTGTAAACAGACTTACAAATACAACGATTGTGTTAAATCGGCTAACACTGGATATTGTATTAACCGATTATTATCCTGAAATACACTAACTACTATCACATGGTTATGGAACAAAATAGGAAGCATCAATACATGAACAAACATAACAACCATACATTCATAACCAGAAATTCAACGATTTAAGTCAACCATACATTCATAACCAGAAGTTCACCATCATAGATGTCGATAACATAAAATAAACTAGAACACACAATACCAAAACACATAATAAAACTCAACCAGTGAAACCAGTTCCAAACCCTGTTCGACTGCGGATTAGTTCCCAGCTCGGTCCGCCATTGGCCTCAACAAGTGGACGGAGACGTGCAACTTCAGCACAAAGTGTACAACCACAAGGGATAACATCCACAACCTCACCAACCCTCTTTCTTTTAAGATTACGAGGTGCTTGCGCTTGCCATTCATCATGATCGACAAATCTTTCGACTTGGGGAGGAAGAAAATCCCGATAATCCCTACGCAGGCCAGGAGAATTTTCCCCACGCAAATGTCGTGGTCGTGGAAGAAGAGGATCAATGTGTTCATCCCTTTGACGTCGTGTTTCAATCACGCGTGGATCATCCTCACGAATTGGTGCTGGAGGTTCATGGTAAAGCACAAGTGCAAGGTTCGATTCATCTTCACGAATTGGTGGTGGGGGAGGGCAGTCAATGAGTTCGTTCCTTTGACGTCGTGTCTCAATCACAAGTGCATGATCAGGGCGCATTGGTAGTGTGGGAGGTTGATAAACCACAAGAGCAAGGTTCGATTCAGCATCGCGAATTGGTGTTGGTTGACCACTTGATTCTGGTTCCCTGTTACATAAACACGATGGAAACGACTTAAAAATCTAAAGGTATTAAGAGATTAATCGGCCTATATACATTCATACATAAAACGATTTACCAAAATCGGTGCATGTATTTATTAATAAGAACCGATAAATAGAAATAAGTTCAAAACTTTCTGAGAGAACCAGAATCGGTAAACATACAACCCATTATCTAACGATTACTTAAGTTTAACATATATGGACCTGTCATCCATAATCGGTGTTTAATATGCATATCATAAAACGATTTTGAAATGCCAGTAAAGGTTCAAACAATTCAGAGTTACAACAATCGGTATACGAAGTACTTAATGTGCAACGATTGTTTCTGTGAAATAATAATCGTTAGTTAATTGTAACACAGAAAAACGATTGTTGCTCGAGACCAACAACAATCGTTATATATTTGCAACTACATACACCGATTCTGGGTGGAAATGAAGGGTTTCGATTCTGCCATTTACGTGTAGAAATCAATTACATTGTAACCATCTGTTAGTTTTACGTACTTGATTGTTGTCGACATAGTGTAAGCTTGCTTTGTTGATTTTGAGAATATGATG
>JAJJMA010121170.1:0-21429 GCA_023529015.1 Papaver nudicaule
CCCGTTATAAGTTCTATCCATATACGTTCTGAGCGCCAGTTCATACTTAATGAGGGAAAGGGGATTTTATCAGTAAAAGATTATACACGAAATATTTTAGTTATCAAGTAAAAGCCTATCTGTCTCCGAGGTATCTAGTCTGATTCCATAAGATAAGATTATCTCTGGTCTGTTGGATTTATATCTTGAAGTATTTTTGAGCTAACAAAACACTTGGCAGATAATGATAAAAAGAATTCCAATTGAGATTAATCTCTATTACTTGGTTGTCAAGTTTAAGGTTTCCCTAACTTATGGGACAAGTAATTGATTGCTTTATTCCAAAGCAACCTATCTCATTGAGTGCTATAAATAGAGGTGTCTATGGACAAATACTGCAAGCATCAAGCATACGTGAAGGTACTTAGGGAAGGTAGCGTAAACTCTTTTCACTTCGGTGAATGCTTGTTGTGGTATAGTCATCCTCTATAGGTTGCAGCTCCTCTGGGAACTCCCTACGACTATAAAGACTTCTCTTGAGAGTTGGGAAGCACAGGTAGGAGATTGAAACCATCTTTGGTTGAAATCAGATTAACCTGTAACCTTGGTAACCTGATCACGTTCTTGTTTATTCTAAAGTCCGTCTCTTCTGATATACGGCTATTCAAGAACTGATACGTTACTCAACAAGGTTGGAAAAGTAGCAACGCACAGCTGCACTCGGTGTTGTAAGACCTAGTTAGCTCCAGTTATACAAGTTTCTTAAGTGATTCTTCGTGTATAACTGAGGTAAATACGAATTGGGCATTGCTTACTTGGTTTGCGTGTCAGCCCCGATTTGTGAAGTAGATTTCCGTATCACCTGGATTTAACAATCCCAAGGAAGTCATCTTGTGTGTGGTAAACTGATAGAGGACAGTTACACCATACATCAACAATTAGGTTGAAAAACCAGTATTGCTGACACAAGCCTTTGGCATCGGTCAAAACAACTCCTAGGCCTGTAAAGGACGTCAGCTGGGGGAATCAAGTGCGTGACGATCTGTGGGGGATCTAGAGACGTAAGGAAGGCGACAGTAGCCAATTCGCTTAGAGGGCTTGAGTTGGTCTCTGCTACATCCCAGACCGAAGTCTTATAGTAGGCTAGTGTTTGTAGTCAGTTTGTACTTGGCGGTGTTCAAACTGTCCCGAGGTTTTTCTGCAAGGCAGTTTCCTCGTTAAAAAAATCTATGGTGTCTTGTGTGCTTTTACTTTCCGCATTATATCTCTGATTGTATAATTAAAGCACCAAGTAGTACGTTATTGCCTAACTGTAGAGTTGACTCCAAAGTACTCTTTGTCGAGGTTTAACAACTCCAGTTATAAGTTTGGATATTGATTTTTGAGATCGTCCAGACTTAAACCATAAGACTCACGAGCCAAAACGAAAAGTTGGTAGTATTTCGGTACCCCTCCTTTTTCAGCTTTACTCTCTTTCTTTGTCTCTCTCGTGAATATGAAGAAGAAGAGGGTAATTCGGGGATTTAGAAAATTGCTTTAATCTTCACTCACGTAAACCGCCGGTTTTCTTCTTTATGTGGACTAAAGACTAAACGGGTTTTCAAAAAGGATTACCGGTTAAACAAGATACCAAATCGTGGACTAACCACTAGATTCTACATGAAACAATAGGTTCATAATCGCTGGATTACTATATATATGGGCACCTGTGATGATGCTTAGAGCAAGCACTGTGGTGCCCATAAATCTCCACATGCGGGGAATTTCCTCACATTGTGGGGAAAAGGCTTATTCTTGTCTATATGGGGGCACAGATCTGTACCCCCGTGTAGACATGGCTAACTCACCGGTTACCAAGAAACCGCGGGACACGGTTTCTGTGAAGCCGCTGCGGTTTCTGTGAAGCCGCGAGTTTCTTCACGGCTATTGAGAAACCGCCAAGTAATAAATACTTGTTTGACCTTTTTTTGTTACACTCCTCACACACTCCATCCGGACCCTTCGTTTTACAACGGTAAAAACATTCCCGGCCGTCCATTTCGCAACGGTTAATAATAGATTCGTTGGGTTTTTCAACTATAAAACCAATCTATCCTCACTACCATTTCATCCCAATCAATCTCATTTTAGTTGATTCTCTCTTTTTTTCTTATCAATTTGTTTATCAAATCACTTCAATATGGTTATTAAATACACTACTGATGAAGATGTTGCTATTGTTCAAGCATACATGGCTATTACTATTGGATCTCGTGTCGGAATTCAAGATGGCGCCCTTAGCATTCGTTGGAGTCGTATCTATGATCTTTTTGTCTTGTTCTATGATGACGGAGACAATCCTAATGGTAGGTCTAAGAGGTCGATTCAATGTCGATTTAAGATGATTAAAAATGATGTTGATATGTTGCTCATTTTTGTTGTTGATATGCAAGTTCGCAATCCACACTTGTCCACTGCAGATAGGTACCTTTTTGCGAAGAGGAATATCATGAAGAGACAGGGAGCCGATTTAAGTTCGACGAATGCTACGAAATCTTCAAAAACAATCTTGGAGGATACGATCCGTGATTAGTGAATAATTCAATTGAATGTTATGAATTATTTGAACCCTATCTACCTGAAAAAGAAGGGGTACCGAAATACTACCAACTTTTCGTTTTGGCTCGTGAGTCTTATGGTAAAAGTCTGGACGATCTCAAAAATCAATATCCAAACCTCTAACTGGAGTAATATCGACAGTTAGGCAATAACATACTACTTGGTGCTTTAATTATAAATCAGAGTTATAATGCGGAAAGTAAAAGCACACAAGACACCAAACGTTTTTTAACGAGGAAACTGCCTTGCAGAAACACCTCGGGACCTCGTCCAGTTTTGAACACCGCCCAGTACAAACTGACTACAAACACTAGCCTACTATAAGACTTCGGTCTGGGATGTAGCAGAGACCAACTCAAGCCCACCAAGCGAATTGGCTACTGTCGCCTTCCTTACGTCTCTGGATCCCCCACAGATCGTCACGCACTTGATTCCCCTAGCCGACGTCCGTTACAGGCCTAGAGAGGCTTTGACCGATGCCAAAGGCTTGTGTCAGCATTACTGGCTTTTCAACCAAACTGTTGACGTATGGTGTAACTGTCCTCTATCAGTTTACCACACACAAGATGACTTCCTTCGGATTGTTAGATCCAGGTCATACAGAAATCTACTTCTTGAATCGGGGCTGACACGCAAACCAAGTAAGCAATGTCCAATTCAAATCTACCTCAGTTATACACGAAGAACCACTTAAAGAACTTATATAACTGGAGCCAACTAGGTCTTACAACACTGAGTGCAGCCGTGCGTTGCTACCTTTCCAACCTTGTTGAGTAACGTATCAGTTCTTGAATAGCCGTATATCAGAAGAGACAGACTTTAGAATAGACAAGAACGTGATCAGGTTACCATGGTTACAGGTTAATCCGATTTCAACCAAAGATGGTTTCAATCTCCTACCTGTGCTTCCCAACTCTTAAGAGAAGTCTTTATAGTCGTAGGGAGTTCCCAGAGGAGCTGCAACCTATAGAGGATGACTATACCACAACAAGCGTTCACCGAAGTGAAAAGAGTTTACGTTACCTTCCCTAAGGACCTTCACGTATGCTTGATGCTTGCGGTATTTGTCCGTAGACACCTCTATTTATAGCACTCAATAAGATAGGTTGCTTTGGAATTAAGCAATCAATTACTTGTCCCACAAGTTAAGGAAACCCTAAACTTGCCAACCAAGTAATAGAGATTAATCTCAATTGGAATTCTTTTTAGAATTATCTGCCAAGTGTTTTGTTGGCTCAAAAACACTTCAAGATAGAAATCCAACAGACCAGAGATAATCTTATCTTATTGACTCATTGAGGATCGTTAGATGGAACACAAAAGGTCTTTATGTTTTACACAAGTCCATCTAAGAGATAAAGGAGTTTGGAATTTGACTCAGAGTGAAATTCTAAAAGAATATACACTAAATTCGACAACCAGTGAGATATCCACGTCAGGTTCACGTACTGGTACGTGAACAAAATAGACATCTCGAACTCAGGAGAATTCCTAAGTGTCTGGTACGCAGACCGGTTCGGGAACCGTCTGTCGGTCAAATTTGGTCAAATCTGGATTTCGCTGGACGTACTGGGCTGAGCCAGAACTTAGACGTGAGAACGTCCTCAGCTGTGATCCATGGAATCTTTGCTCAAGAGTACTCCTTTAGATTCATCCATATCCAACTAACAGTTTGCAAGCAAACCATTGCAATGGACATATGGTGTCGAATCTATCTCATACATTCTTGACTCACAGTATTCGTGGGATCAAACACTGGTCATGACACAAAGCCATGTTACGCAAGAATACGATCTCAATCGATATTATCACTACTAAAGTAGTCGACTATATTTCGAAAGAATAGAGAAAGTAGAAATAGAAGAATATCCATAAAGTCATAACCCCTACTAACCTTTTGTCGATGGAGATTAATTGATGTCTTCTTTGTCTTCACAGTCTTCGTCTTCAAGGTCTCTACTACTCTGTCTATATCCCATTTCCGAAATCTAAACTCTAGTAGGCTTAATCAAGAATTGAGTTTTGACACCTAAAACTGACAACTAGCTTGACATACCAACGCTAGTGGGTTTGACCGGACAATGCCCTAACACTACCAGTTGTTGTAATGTTGTTGTTTTAATAAGTAATGTATTGTTGTTGTTTAATATGAAATGTAATATGTGTTTGTAATTTGAATTTTGAAATTTGAAATTTAGTTGTTTGAACCATAACGGCTAGTTTTGACTTTTGAACTCGAAAATACTTGAAAACTGAGCCTAACGGATCCATTTTTACTTATAAAATGCAAACAATGAGAGATCAATTGTTTCATACCTTCTTAAGCGAAAAAAAAATCAAAGTACCATGGAATGCTCTAAGGTTTAGTCTTTTGTTTTCTCTTTATATTTCCATCTTCCTGCTCTCTAAATCTTGTTTCCATCCTTCTAATCTTAGTTATGGTTTATAATATAATTTGTTTATGTTATTGCAGTGTTCTTCCCTCATAAAATGTGGTATCTGTCAATCTGAAGCTCACAAAAGTGCGTTATGTCCTTTTATCTACTCGGCATGTACCAAACGAAATTGTGATGTGTTTCGCAAGATCCTGGAGTCTAACCCCCCCAAAAATCCAGGGAGGCTGCTTTTGAAGTGTCAAAAACCTAAATGCGGAGACTTTGAATGGTTAGATTCAGCCATTGAACATAGTAGCTATGTTGGAAATTATGGTTTCGAATCTCCGAAGCAGTATAAAAATCATGGTTGTTTCACATGTGGAGGGAGAGACCACTGGTCAGACAAATGTCCACTTCGAAAGATGAAGAACGACAATCATGCTTCGCCTTCAACTCCATCTCCCGCTAAGCCAGAGTGGGATGAGATAATTGTTAAGTTTAACAGAACATTGTAATTTCACTGCCAAGGCATTGAACAATACTCATTCACAATTTTCAGAATAAGGTTATTACAAAACCACAATATAGTTGAATGAGCTAATGTAATTTATGTTTTAATTTAATGAAAACCAAGTAATTTTACGGCTCAGCCAAGTTTACCGTATCCCCATCATAATCTGAAAAACTGGAGGAGTAGTATGACAAGTCGGCTTTAGAAGTCTCTGATTGCACAGTATCCCACGAATCCCCTGTCTCATCTTCTTCATCTCCTTGTTCGTCTCCTTCTCTATCTTCTTCTTCATCCCCTGTTTCTGAAGAATCATCCATATATGCAAACCACCCGCTACCTTCAATAGTTTCAGCATTAGCAGGAACAACATCTTGGTAATAAAGAAAGTCAGTACCATGGTCAGCTGACCAAGGAACTCGTTGATTATCATCAGAAGTTCCATCAGACAGGGCATCGTCTGATGGTGAGGGTATGTTGCTTGGCAAAGGTGGAACATACTCTAAATCTGTCCCCTCAATACTCGACTCCACCAGTCGGTAATACCTTTCAGGACTAAATCTCTCACTCCTGCTCTACCCAGACGTCGTGCAATGTGTTTGGTAAAATCAGCACGTAGTCGGTGATACCTTTCAGGATTCTGCAATGCCCTATAGTGAACAGCAGGGCCTTGATACTCTACCACTGGACCTGCTACAACCTCACCCATGCAGGGTCACGACGAGAATGCTCTACAGTCATGTTATGCAAAATAATACAACATTTCATTATCAAATTCATGTCACCTTCTTTCCAATACTTACACGGCGACCCTACAACCTTGTAGACTGATTGAAGAACTCCAAAGGCACGCTCGACATCCTTCCTCTTTGCCATTTGATACTTGTTAAACCTTACACGCCCAGGAATCTTCAATGTCGCGTTATAAGCTTGTACGATTACTTGCATCTTTGGATAGATACCATCGGCCAAGTAATAACACATGTCGTAATGGTGCCCATTTATGACATAATTGCAAGGAGGTGCTAACCCTTGAAGAAGCTTGTCAAAGAGTTGTGAGTGACCCAACACATTCAAGTCATTATTTGAACCCGGCATTCCAAAGAATGCATGCCAAAACCATAAATCATAGGATACCACAGCCTCTAACACCAATGAAATCTCTTTTTCTTTACCACGATATGTTCTTTGACAAGCCACCGGAAAATTCTTCCACGGCAATTGCATACAATCCACACTACCAAGCATTCATGGAAATCCTCTTTCAGTGTTCTCTTCTAGTAGTCTCTTCACATCTTCTTCTATGGGTTCACACAAGTATCTTTCTCCATAAGTGCGGTATGTACTTGCAAATTGTGGTCGCTCTCATTCGTGTATAATCATCTAGACTATCCGCGGCGGTACTTTTGCACAAAGCTTTCATCACGGCAACCATCTTCATAGTGGGTGAATGACCCAACAAGCCCGTTGCATCCCGGCGTTGTTTCCATTCTTCATCCTCGACGGTAATTCTATCTAGTATTTTCTTAAACAAAGCTTTAGGCAAGCCAAGACGTTGTTTGAATTGTCTTTCTGTATAAGTGCCCCTAACCGTAAAGTAATGATGCATCATTATTGCATCATGTAAAACTCTATCACGAACAAGTCGTCGATGCCTTTGAACCTCCTTTGGTACCGGTTGACGGATAAATTTGTTGTGCACATCATAACACATTTGGTGCCATAGTACTATTGGCCTTTCTATTTCATCTTCCGAAGATGGCAATTGAATTCCATATTTCATTATGGACATTCCACAGAGTATAGAACCCGCACTCATTATGCACCTAAAAACAATAACCTTCCTAATTTCAATTCGAGATATCCAACATTCAATGAAAACAAAAACCACAAAAATTACAACGTCTACACATGTTTGTTCAATTCAACCAATTCTATTTTCAATGCAAGGTTTCATGAGTTTAATGTATCTAATCATCCTTAACATCAACCATCTATCAATGTTTGCAACCAAAATCAATTTTATGCCCTAAAATCAAAATTACATACCTTTAGAATGCGTTTGTTGATGGAAATTGAAATTAAAACTTGCGATAGAACCCCTTCAAGTGTAGAAGAAACCCTAGAAGCTTTTGGATCGAATCAATTTCAATTGCCTTCAAAATCAAATGGGGTGAAAATGAGGTAAGTGTGGGAGTGTAGTGTAGAGAAAAGGGGAAGAAGATGAATGGGGGGAATCGCGCGTTTCTGTCTTAAAACTTATTCAAGGCGGTTTCTTAGTAACCGCGTCTGGTCAAGTCAACCATTGACTGACGCGGCAACATAGAAACCGCTTGCACATTTTCTGCGGTTTCTGTGAAACCGCTAAATTGTAGACATGCACCATAGTGCTTGGGTTTTTCGACCTCCATGTCTTATCTACATTGTGGTGATTTTCCCCACATTTAGAGCACCATAGTGCTTGCTCTTAGGAACAATACGAAGCTTGATAATGTTATGGCGTTGTGGACTTTTGGCTATATATTTGTGCTTTATATAGTATAATGACGTGTACCAGACTGATTCAGGTCCTTCTGTTTTAAGTCTTGGGAGAGTATTTTTCTTTTCTTTCTCACATCTGTAGTATAATGACATGTACTAGACTCTAGACAGTAGACATGTATACTTCATCTATTGGGATTAAATGTACGTATTAGACATGTTACATGTATACTTCTGTTGATTAAGATTTCTTCTAAAACACACCTTATACAGTAATTATTCTAGAATTCAATTAAAACTTCGTCATCCAGCAATGGATTAAGTAGGTTTTCTTTTACAATCAAGTTGGTTGTATTCTTGAATACACATACAAATTTCTAGCTAATTTCCACCTACATGGTACTGTATTTTCTAAATTATATTGACCGGATTAACTTAATGCTTGAAAATTGTTTAATGTGGCTCGTACAGTTATTAGAGGATTGCGACAACAAAGTCGTCGGCTGAAGCACGTTCTGATTCTTAAGTTTTTGCAAGCAAACCTAGACAAATTGTTTTTCATGTACAAGTGATATATATTAATGTATGTCATTTCAACAGAGGCAGATCCATGTAAGGGTAAGTGCCTCTTGTCCTTTAAACATGTCCTCTTATTTGTTGTTTGTTTTCACACACCTCTTTCTTTCTTTTTTTTTCTTTTTTTTTTGGTCTAAAAACCTCATATATTATTAATCAGAATCTGAATCAGAATCAGAATTAACAGGATTACAAGATTTAGATGGAAGCCTGGCAACAAGCTGAGCTCCAATCCCTTTTTGAAGTACAACCCCGATCCTATGAAAAAGAAAATCACCCACTATGACATTCGCATCATGACATCAAAAAGACTATCCTGGAATTGCATGACGACCCACCTAAGAAACCTAGAATCCTTGACTACAACCGGGTAAAACATGGAAGAACTAGAAGCATATGTGATAAACCGTGGACTGACGATGTCCTATTGTAACCAAAACACCACGATGAGAAATGGTATGAAGACCGAGAGGTCTTTCACACACCTCTCGGCCACTGCATTTTAGGTTATTCAGTAAGAAAAAATAATGTATTAGAAAGTCATAAACCTATGCACATTGTATATGGGCATTCTGGAAGACTGCCCAAGTTTGGGATGCCGAATTGCACAAAAATACCTAAAATTTGGGTGTGTCTTCTAAAAATATACCTTCTAAAAATTAATACAAAAAAATACCCATGTCTACCGATTTTAGCCCTCAAAGTCTACACCCTAAGTATAAATTTTTGTGGTCAACCAAGATTGACCTTTGTATCCAAAGTCTAGACCTTACGAAAAGTTTATTTTTGGAATTGCCAAAGTGTAGACCATGTGTTTATCATAGTCTAGACTTTATAAAAAATGCTATTTTTGGAATTTCAAAAGTGTAGACCTTTACTTCCCAAGGTGTAGACCCTAAATTAAGGGTCGCCACATAGGCGCCATGTAGATTCAGAATGGTCTAGACCGCCAATATTAGAGTCTAGACCGTTGCATATCAACCGCCATGTAGGATCAGAATGGTCTACACCTCAATACCAAGGTCTGGACCATCAACCCTATAATCTAGACCCTGATGGCATTTCTGTAAAATCTATAGGGTCAAGGTCTATAGTAGTCATCAAAGGGTAGTTTTATGTATTAAATTTTAGAAAGTATATTTTTGGAAGAACTCTTTGAAAATGTGCTATTTTTGTTGATTTCTGGGTTTTTTTTTTGGATTAAATTAGGCACAAAGATAGTAATGAAAGTGTACCTCTGCTAGAGATTAAAAGGACTAATCTTCTTGGTGGTAATTGCTCGATGCCTAGACCACTCATCGAAGTTCATCCAATTAATAGTGCAAGCATTTTATAGATGGTGATCTTGGCAGCTTGCAATTGAAAAACTGCTATCATATATGTTCTTAAAGCTAGTTTTTTCAGATGTGTTCCGCTGCTTCCGCAACAAGATATATGATGATTGACAAATATTCAAAGATTAAGTATCCCTTAACTTCGCAAGATTTCTGTTATTAAATTTATCATCATTTATTAACTTCAGAGAAATATTACATCAAACCCTCAATTACAATAAGGTTGTGTTTAATACTGGGAATAGAAAACAATATATTGCGTAGTGATAATATTTATGGTCTCAAAGATGATTTTTTTTTTTTAAATTACTTATGGGCTCAAGCAATAGAGATTGACATCAATAGTTTGTCGATTGTTTCTTACTATCGACAACATATTTTGCTGCAGCTTTAGCCATGGTAAGAAGACCTTCGACGCTAATGAGAGAAGATACATTAGAAGCAAGCTCATCAGGGACCTCGTACTTGACCACGGATTTCCAGACACATGAGTTACGACCTTTGGGAAATATTTGGAAGCTCTCCATGTAAAATGTTACACCCATGTCTAGGTATCCTCCTTTGGTTTGCAATATCTCCTTAAGACGCTTATGGTTATCGATCGTCACGAACTTTTCTTCATTTGATAGCGGTACAGACCCTGAAATGTGTTGCAGATTATCTGAGATACGGTAGATAATAAAAGAGGAATGAGAATGATGAGTATAGACATTGTATATGTATACATACCTGGAGGATATACAACGAGAAGAACGGTACCAACACCACCATCACCTTCAATAATTTCTAATTTCTCGAACATACCCGGAAGTAACATTTCAAAGGTTTTTGGGGCATCCTTGGAGGCGATGAGAGCCCATACATCGTCTGCTGGTGCTGCTACATCCAACTCGTTGATAAGGGTATACTTTAACGAGTCTGCACTATAGATCGACGAAAACATCAGGAAGATTGAGAAAGCAATTTGGTATTTCATTGTGTTTCTCTAAAAGCTTATAATTATGTGTACTGAACTTCTGATAGTGTTTTGAATGTATGCTGGGTGTTGGGATAGGTTTTCTTACGGCCTCGTAATACCATTTATAGAAACTTTGGAAGGCAATGAAACAAAGTCGTCCCTCTAGGAATGCAGCTATAACTAGTAGCACTATTAAGTACTAATTAAGCAATTTAAATTAATACATGATTGCAAGTGTCTGCATTATAGTTTAGAGGCACTGGTTTGATTCAATACCTTAATGCAAGTGTCTTCAAGCAAGTTGACATTGGAAATTAATCCAGCTAATTTGTGGATAATTTTTTGAAAATCTAATTTGTGGATAATTTTTTGAAAATCTAATTTGTGGATAATTGTGCTTATCTATTTTATATTGACCAAATTGACTAATATTTATTTTAACGTGCCTCTTGGAATTGTTAGAATTAAAAACCAAAGTGTTCACACAAAGGAATATTTTGAACACGCTAACAAGTTTGATTATGCATCAAGGAAATTCAAAGAGTATTACGAACAACACTTATCGGCACTTGGGTAGCAATTTGACATGGCAGTGAGACCTACGATTTTATCCACCTTTGAATGTTCACATCCGAAAGAACTCGCAGAAACAAACTCGCCTAACCTCTCAATGATTTGGTGATGCATGCGGGAAAAACTAGAGACAAACACCATCTCTTGACCAAAGAAGGTGTTGAACCAACTTGCTTAGCCGGTTCTCTATTAATGTTAGATGGGAGAGGACGTTGGTGATGATAGTAGGAAAAAATCCATGTGAACCTCTGTTTAGCCGGCCCTCTGTTTTGAAGACGTACCTTACATGGATTCTAGTTTTTTTTACTTTCGTCAAGGGATTTTTACTCGAAGACTCATGGACCATATACACTGTGAAAACAAGATTATATGCGCCATCGACATGAGCCTGAACAATCATGTATATATCTACAACAAAGGATGGTCATCTTCAAAATTTGTGGATTTTTTTTGTCCCCATCAATAAAGAATTTGGTGTTGAAAAGTTTCAAACTCAAATCTGCAATTTCTGGGCCGAAATCTATCGGGAAAAAAAATATGGGCAATTTTTCAAAATGGCCAAAAAAAAATATTGCTAATCTCTAAAATGACCACGTTTTTTTGCACTTTTCAATAATGGCCGATATTGACCGTTTTTTTTTTTAAAAAAACGGGATAACAAAAGTTAAATGGCTATGCGGCACTTAACTGACATGCGGAGAAGACATTTTAACCCTCTGTGGGTAGATCAGTGAGTTAAACCAGTGAATCAGTCCGGTTCAACTGACTCAATTGAGTCAACTCAACTGACTCAACAATTGACTCAACTGACTGACTCAACACTGGAACCTGAAACTGACTGAACTGACTCAACACTGGAACCTGAAACTGACTGAACTGAACTGAAAATATGAACTGAATCTGAAGAAAAATGAACTGAATCTGAACTGGAAAATCTGAAATCATAACAAAATACATTCATAAACCATCCAATACATAACAAACCCAATCGATTCTAGAAAAACAAAAACAAACTAAATCTGAAAGTTAACAGTGATCCAATCCATTCATTTCTAATTTTAGAAAAACAAGAAACACATTACTTCTGGGGTCTCTTTGAAGCCAGTTTATTTGGTGGTGCATTTGGTTGTTGTATGTTGAGAGACACTGATCCAACTCCAACAAAGTTGCAGTGAGAAATGTTTGCAGAAGATGGTGTTGCAGCAAATGTAGGAGGAGTAAAAAAAGATGGTACTGATCTAGTGCTCTGACTTGTAGGTATATGTGCTGACACTTATGGATGATACAATAGTTTTTAAGGTGTTTCAAAAAAGCTTGTTTGTCATAAAATTTAGCTCTTACCTCCATTTTGCTAGGATCAACTTCTTTAAGTTCTTCTTCTTCAGGGAATAGTTCTCCTTCATCATCATTGAACTCTCCATACTCTTCTTCATATGGTCCCAGATAAGAAGGTTTTTCATCATTACCTGCACAACAATGAACACAGTCAGTTAACCACATTGAATAAAGGTAATCAATACAACAATGAACACAATCATTACCTTTCTCTTCATCTTCTGAAACCAACAATTACTCCTGATGATCATTTTTCTCTTTTTCTCCTTCTGTTTCTGCTTCACCTTCATCTCTTTCATCACCTTTATATGATCTATACAAATCATTATCTTCATCACTGTCAAAAATTGGCTTTGGATCTTGTTCATCAATTGGATGACAGTCATCCATATCCATGTTTTCCAAGAAATATTCTCCTCATTCCACACCTTCTTCTTACACATGTCAATATCAAGATTCAGAGTCTGCTTAAACCAATATCCAGAATAAAAAAAGTCATCATCAAATTGTTGTTGTTGTTGTTGTTGTTCTTGTTGTTGTTGTTGTTCTTGTTGTTGAAGACTGCTGCTACATCCAACAACACTAGCCTGAGTACTTATGCAAGAGGCTGGTATATCTTCAGGCTCAGTCAAGTCTTCCATAAAGTCCAGCTTTCTTGTTGCTCTTTGTAGCCTTGGAGATTTTCTCACAACAGGTGGTGGTGTAGGCTTAGGCTTTGAAACTGACTTCTTTGGTGTCTTTGATGGAGTCCTTCTCTCCCCTGGAGGTACTATATCCATCCACAAATGTATATACCCTTCATCATTAAGACTAGCATTCTGCCAAAACTCATCAAATTCAGAGTTGTTTCCCAGTGGACATGGTTCAACAGGACTCTTATACCAGTACAAGAACATCCTTTGTTTGGCACATAACCCTGCACTCAAATACACACGGTACTCCATTTTTCTCAAGTCTGTCAACCTTCTATCACAGTTAGGAAATGTATATGTCTCATTGTTAGGAACACTATACACTTGAATGTTCCTGAATCTGTAGTACCTGCAACCACACAAATGCACAATCAAAACAAATTCAGAAACCCTAATTATACAAATTTCACCCCCATTTATACAAAACAAACCATCAATTAAACAAATTAAACTCCTAATTTAACATTTCAAACCCTCAACTGTTAAATTTTAAAAAAGGGGAAAAACAGATATGAACCCTAGAATTTCAAAAAAGGGGAAAACAATTAAACCCTAAAATGGAATCGCTTATTTTAACAAAAATGGTATTCTAAAGCATGGGTTTTCAACCGCAACACAAATAAACCAGAAATCTTACTCAGCTTTGTCCATTGACGTCATGTAATACGATTTCACACCATTAAGGTTTACCATCAGCAGAAAACAACGAGTTCAGATGATTTCTTCTTCGCATGTACGTCTCTTTCTTCCTCTTCCTCTTCAACTCCGTCTGATTTCCTCTCTCACAAACCCTAACCCTAAGTAGCAGTAGCAGAGAAAGAGAACGAAGAGAATGAAGAAGAAGGAAAAATGAAATAAAATTAACCCGTACGATTTTGGTGTTTTATGTTTTTGTGCACGTGACAAGTAACACGTGTGTGATGATGCATCCCTCACCGTCTATTCAACGAACGGTAGATTTGAGGGAACGATAGGGAAGTAATTTTGAGGGGGAATCTTGACTAAAATCAACGGGTTTGATTTTTAAAGTGGGCACTGACGGAAAAGCTAATAGATTGGCCATTATTGAAAAGTGAAAAAAAACGTGGCCGACATAGAAATTAAGGATATTTTTTTCGGCCATTTTTGAAATTTGCATATTGCCGAAAGTTGAGGAGGGCCTTTTCTCTCTCTATTTTTTTTTCTTTTCCTCTGCTACACCGCCCGGAGCTTTTCCTAGATCTACTCTCATCCAGTGATGCGATTTTAAATCTAATCCTACTTTCTTTCTCGGTTTCCCGTCAGCTTTTTCCGGATACAATTTTTATTTTAATCCATTCTTTGGATGTAATGATTTACATCGACATTGATTCTCTTTATTTGTAGTTCTTTCTGCGATTTCCCGACACCCTTTTCGCCTTTCCTCTTCTCTATATTATGTGAATCAGATTTGGTTAATCTGTCCCTTAGTTCAATCTACCTTTGCAGTTTTTGTTCCTTTAATTCTTCTATTCTATGTCTCGATTCTGATTACCAGTCTCTTTATTCTGTATTTAACCTAATTTTTTTCACCCTTTTCAGGTTTAATCCCTTCTCACCTACAATCTGGTTAGTAGGCGTTAGGGTTTCAGTGGAAATTGCAGCGGATGTTTTCAGTTGGGCGTGATCTTTCTGGTCAGCAAGAAGTGATTTCCAAGACACCCTTTCAATTTCCAGCAATTTTATTATCGTCGATGCCCAATCGAGTTCTTCCTGCTTGCCCGAGAATGGGATCTCTTAACCATTCAAACAAGCTAAGTAATTCAAAACCCTATTTTCGATAATCCTTTCTCGGATTTGTCATCTGAACAAAATGATCATGTTTCTACGGTCAAATTTCATCTCTGCACTCCTCTTGTTCCTACAATTTGTTAATTGCATGTTCCACACTTGGCAAATTTCAATTTTGTTAAGTTCCTTGAGCAATAATCATTTCACTCAATATAAATATCTAGGTCTTAACTCCAATTCAGTCTGTCTGTGCAAAACCAATTTAATTCCAACCAGTTCTTTCAATTATAGACTCAATCCATTCTTCACAATGGCAACATCTTATTCAAAAGTTGATAAGCTTGCATACAAACTTTCAAAAAATGTCTCTCTCTCAGAAAACTACTAAGCATGTTTCTCTAGATAGAAACAAAAAAGACTTTCAATCCTTCTGCCTCATTGGTCTAGTGTGTAGGGAGGATATAACTATTTCTAGGGGTGTGCTTAGATATCAGCTAAGGGCTTGCTGGGGAAATGATCATGAGGTCACTATAATCAGTACAAGCAGGAAAAATGTTTTTATCTTTAGAATCCAACATGGGCCTATTTGTCAAAGGATCATCAGAGGAAGACCTCATTCAGTTGGTGGATACTTGTTGGCATTTGAAAAAGAAGGGGTACCGAAATACTACCAACTTTTCGTTTTGGCTCGTAAGTCTTATGGTAAAGAGTTTGGACGATCTCAAAAATCAATATCCAAACCTCTAACTGGAGTAATCTCGACAGTTAGGTAATAACGTACTACTTGGTGTTTTAATTATAAATCAGAGTTATAATGCGGAAAGTAAAAGCACACAAGACACCAAACGTTTTTTAACGAGAAAACTGCCTTGCAGAAAAACCTCGGGACCTCGTCCAGTTTTGAACACCGCCCAGTACAAACTGACTACAAACGCTAGCCTACTATAAGACTTCGGTCTGGGATGTAGCAGAGACCAACTCAAGCCCTCCAAGCGAATTGGCTACTGTCGCCTTCCTTACGTCTCTGGATCCCCCACAGATCGTCACGCACTTGATTCCCCTAGCTGACGTCCGTTACAGGCCTAGGAGTTGCTTTGACCGATGCCAAAGGCTTTTGTCAGCAATACTGGGTTTTAAACCAAAACTGTTGACTTATGGTGTAACTGTCCTCTATCAGTTTACCATAAACAAAGATGACTTCCTTCGGATTGTCAAATCCAGGTCATACGGAAATCTACTTCACAAATCGGGGCTGACACGCAAACCAACTTCGCAATGCCCAATCTGTATCTACCTCAGTTATAGATGAAGAACCACTTAAGGAACTTGTATAACTGGAGCCAACTAGGTCTTACAACACCGAGTGCAGCCGTGCGTTGCTACCTTTCCAACCTTTACGTAACTTAACTAGTTCTTGAATAGCCGTATAGCAGAAGAGACGGACTTTAGAATAGACAAGAACTAGGATAGGTTACTGAGGTTACAGGTGAATCTGATCAACCACTGAGGGATCAATCTACCTGTGCTTCCCAACTCTCTAAGGAAGTCTTTATAGTCGTAGGGAGTTCCCAGAGGAGCTGCAACCTATAGAGGATGACTATACCACAACAAGCTTTCACCGAAGTGAAAAGAGTTTACGCTACCTTCCCTGAGGACCTTCACGTATGCTTGATGCTTGCGGTATTTGTCCGTAGACACCTCTATTTATAGCACTCAATAAGATAGGTTGCTTTGGAATTAAGCAATCAATTACTTGTCCCACAAGTTAAGGAAATCCTAAACTTGCCAACCAAGTAATACAGATTAATCTCAATTGAAATTCCTTTTTAGATTTATCTGCCAAGTGTTTTGTTGGCTCAAAAACACTTCAAGATAGGAATCCAACAGACCAGAGATAATCTTATCTTATCACTACACCATATTTGGCTGGATGCAACATCCAGTTTCAGTTGCGTAGTTGACTCGCAACACGCCTGAGCCGTTGCTAAACACGGTGTTTCTAAATTTAGCAACGGTAATGTTGCCGTTGCTTAATTCGAGTAGCAACTGTTTGGCAACGGCTGGGATGACGTTGCTAGATTTTTTGCTCGCAACAGTTCTGAAACTGTTGCTAATTTTTACCAAAAGTCAAAAAAAATAACCAGGTCAAAGAAGACTTGACCTTGATTTGACTAAGTCAAGTCTTTGACTTAGTCAAAAAAGATCAGCCCTATTTGACCCGGTCAGAACCAGTATACCCCCAAATATTTACCCTGCATTTATACAAATTATTTCACCCTGCTGCAATTAACCAAAACCCCCAAAAAATTATCTCATTGAATCAATTTTTCTCATAAATTCTCCTTATTCAATATGTACAAATTATGAACTTGAATACAACTACAACTACTATGACTTCCACATACAAGTGTAAATATCACACCACATTTACAATGATGAAGAAGCAAATAAGCTAGACAACTAAGACAAGTCAGGATACCTCTTAGCTACAGGCTTCAACACTTTTTCTATGCAGACAAGTCAGTCTTCTCTTCTCGCAGCATCCCTCATTTTGCCAACTTCGGCAAAGTCCCTGAAAGGAATTTGAGTGGAAAAACTATAAGTACGTAGATCCATATCCTCAACTGTCAGATTTCAGTTAGATTTGGCAAAAGACCAATGCATAATTAGATTTGGCAAAAGACATAAAATTAGATATGCATAATTGAAATACTAAGCAAAACTTTAATCAGTGTCGATTGACTTATTTCGTACATAAAAAAATCACGGATATCGTAATTGAGAAGTTAACCAGTTATGTTATGGGAGCACAAGACTCAAATGCAGAGCAAAAACTGGAATCCAAAATGTTCAGATTTCTTACTTAAAGTGCAGACAAGTCTAAAAGCCTCTAATAAACCCACAGCAGTAGAAACAACAGACTCGTCAACATTATAACACCTCGAAAATACCCACAGATTAATCAAGACAAAATTAACGTTTATCTTAGGTTTGGTGAGGGTGCCACAAGACTGAATGTCTACTGTAATTGCAGCTATGTCACATTATTCTTGTACATATGTGTTAGGGAATAGGTTGGGTATTAGTCCCATTCTGAGTATCACACGAATGAGGAAAATGTAACATGGTTTTAGCTATAGAGCTTGTGCCTGCAGTCCACGGGATAAAGAGGCACTTATCCTCATTGTATCTTCCATGGACTAACAATTCTCCTACACAAACATCTACTTCTACTCCCTAATTCAAGCACAAATGGCTCAAACTTTATGAATACTGAAAGAAAAGACAAGGTTTAATAACGACGATGATCTAACTTTATGAATACTGAAAGAAAAACTCCTATAGCAAGCAGACTGATGGGATTGAAGACACACTCAAGTAGCTAATATTAAGTGTGTAAGGAAATACCACTCACTTCCGTTTATGTCGTCGATATCAATGCCTTCCTGTTCAGCTTGTTCACCACCAGACTGATCCATGGTGCTCAGCCCACCTTTCTTTCCCATCTCCTGATAACCTTCATTCCCTATCTGCTCCTTCCTTGTTTGTCCTCCTTTGCTTCCCGTCTCCTGATACCCTTCAGTCCCTACAATGAAAACAGGAATACTCAATTTGAAACAGATAATAAAATAAGATTAAGAAGGAGCTGAAAATTCAAATCAAGAATGATAAAATAGAGGCAATCAAAATTTGCAGAGTGAGCATATCAGTGTGAGCAGCAATTGCATGAAATCCAGCAGCTAGCAGCTGCTTCTTTGCTTCAGCTGTAAAATGGTAGGCAAAAATTACTTCAACTATAAATGGAGCTATAAAATTCAGAGTAGAGTAGAGGAGAAGTAGCAGTGAACCAAACTTGCTTCTTTGCTTTAGGTGAGATATATTCCACACCGTGAACCAAACTTGCTTCCCCGTAACACCCAAATCAGGCACTACATTGTTTAGCCTGTAATCTTAATTTTATGTTCAATTAAAGTTATTTGGCGTAGTAGTTCTGCTAGTCTTGCATGTATGAGAATATTTTTGAGGGAGAAAAGAGAAAAATCAACGTAAGATATATTACCTTGCACTCGCACAAAATGGAGTCCATTATTAATTGTAATATGTCAAGGATGAGCGCAGGTCTACTGGCCCATTGCGAGCGAAAAGACACAAAAATATTGTGCACAAACTGCATATGAACCATTCCAACCCATAAGTATATAAAATAGATGGCAGGAAAAAAAATCCAATCTTAAAATGGTTGCTGCAACTTCACCTTGAGGAATTGATCTTTGGGATATGATTTCAAACACTGGGTTAATGTTGTAGTGCAGAAAATATGTACCAACTCTCCTTCAAAACACTCATCTTCCGCAAGCATGAATCGCGTGCATTTGTAGAGATACGTAACAAGTACTTTATGCAACCTCTCAAATGACTTGGTATCCAAAACCCTACAATATCCACAATAGCACCACAAAATCATTAGAACAATGCCTTGAGTATCTTTAAAAACATTTTCAAACTAACAATACTAAATTATTCATGCATGCAATCAACAAATACGATTGAACACCAAAAACAAACACACACAAATCCTTACTATCCATTACCTGTACCATGGCGCAGCCTGATCAACCACAGCAAGAACTCTTTGAAAAACTGTTTGATTCTTACTCTGACTGAGACACGCACATTTTACAAGACTAACAACAACCTCCAAAATCAAATTCCCTAATTCAGGATCCACATTCTCATTACTACCCAAACAATGTGCTTCTTATATCCTTTTTATACCCAAACACCCAAATCATATATCAACAGCACATCAAATGTCGCGATACCCAAACACCCAAATCATAAAAATTAAGCAAATACCTAACCTAATTTCAGTTTCATAAAACCATCAGACGAATCTAAAATAAGAAAATACTAAACCTAATTTCAATTTCATGAAACCAACACAAAAATCAAAATTAGGCAAATACCCAAATCATAATTTAAGATTCAGTTTCATAAAACAAACACACAAATCTACATTAACTGAATACTAAACCTAATTTCAGTTTCATAACACCAACACACAAATCAAATACCCAAATCAAATACTTACAGAGTAATTCCGGCAGCAGGAGATAAACCCTAATTTCACAACCGCAGCAGCAGTACCTACAGAAAAAGAAGACATCATCAATTTTCTCTTCAAAACAACTGAAACTGAAGGAAAAACCCGATTAAGAGATGAACCCTAAATTTAAAAACCCTAATTTTTCTAAGGTAACAACAAAAGAAGCAGTTTCACTTCTCTAATCTTCTCTTCTCTTCACTCAGCAGCAGATGAACCCTAGTTTTACTTCTAATCTTCTCTTCTCGCAGCAACCCTATTTTTTCCCAGCACCAGAGAAACTAAGTGAAAGAAAAAGGAGAACGATAGAATGAAGGCAAAACCTTATCCTTTTGCTCTCTTATCCTAGTGTTTTTTGGGTACAATTAACCCCGAAGGATAAACTGAAACTTAAAAGTGGGGTGCGAAAATAACATGAAGTGTTACTGTGCACGCACGCGGTTCACACACTTAAACCCCAACTGTTGCCAAGTAGCAACATAAGACCAACAGTTGCGTAGCTAGCAACATCAACCTCCCCGTTGCTAAAATTTAGCAACATACCAAATACAGTTGCGATGTCGCAACTGCTACATTGCCGTTGCTAATTTTTATTGCATTATGCCATATATGGTGTAGTGTATTGACTCATTGAGGATCGTTAGATGGAACACAAAAGGTATTTATGTTTCACACAAGTCCATCTAAGAGATAAAGGAGTTGGAATTTGACTCAAAGTGAAAATCTGAAAGATATTCACGCAATTTGACTTTCCAGAAACTTCTCTGCGTCAGGTTCACGTACTGGTACGTGAACAAATGCGACACAGGAGATTTTCTGGTCCAGGTACGCGAAACCGGTTCGGGTACCGTCCAAGTCAAATTTAGGTCAAATACTGAATCCGCTGGAAGAACTGGGCTGAGCCAGAACTTAGACATGAGAATGTCCTCAGCTATGATCCATGGACTCTTTGCTCAAGAGTACTCCTTAGATTCATCCATATCCAACATAACAGTTTGCAAGCAAACCATTGTAATGGACACATGGCGTCGAATCTATCTCATATGTTCTTGATTCACAGTATTCGTGGGATCAAATACTGGTCATGACATAAAGCCATGTTACACAAGAACACGATCTCAATCGCTACATTACTACTAAAGTAGTCGACTATATTTCGAAAGAATA